>WAAG01076276.1:0-12352 GCA_013390105.1 Tichodroma muraria | reverse complement strand
CCCGCCGGCGGCTCCTAAAATGGCGGCCAGGCCCGCGCCGGGCAGCAGCCGGGGGAGGGAGCGAACCAACGGCGCGGGGCGGGGGGGGCCGGGAGAGCCCATTGCGGACCCCCGCGGGCTGCGGCGCGCCCCGCCCCCGGCGCTGAGGGCACTGCGGCACCGCCATGGTGCTCCCTCACGGGCACCGCCGTGGTGCTCCCTCACGGGCGCCGCCGTGGTGCCGCCGGGTCCGGAGCACCTCCGCCGCCGCCGCTCCGGGTGCTTTGGGCTTCGTTTGGCTTCTTACCGCGGGCTGAACCGGGCCGCAGGCAGCGAACAGAGGGGGCTCCCCGACGCGTTACACAGCTGATTTAAATTGGTGCCACTCCAAAGCATCACACGGCTGATTCCAGAAATACTGATTAAGCCCCCAAGTCGTTAGAAAGAGTTAAACCCCGTATGAGGTTATTTAAGAAATAACTAACCCCATATAAAGCTATTTGAATGCTTTCGCCCTAACATTAACACATCTTTTCAGAAAAAAAGACAGAACCGCTGGGTTTTACCCAACCCAAAGCTGATGCCAAAGGCAGACAGGGGCAGGGACACACTGGAAATGGGATGCACAAACCCAGTCAGCAGCTGGGATGGAACAAACTGCCAACACCTGGTACTACAAGCATCAGGTGCAAACAATTACAGCATCATTTAGGTTGGAAAAGACCTTTAATATCATCAAATCCAACCATTAACCCAGCATCCCCTCTTGCTGTTTTCCCAGCTCTAGAAGTGCAGTCCTGCAAGAATGTGTCCAAACACAAACATGTCTTGGTGCATCACTGAGTCTGCTCTGCAGAGAAACAAACCCTTTTAGCGACTTCTATCAAGGCAAAAGATACTTGTGTTTGGAAAAATTTCCAAGTGTTATCTATAAAATCAAGTGTTTTCATTAAGCTGCACAGAACTTGTCCTGTAATAGAAAAGTTCTTTACTTTCTAGGCATCGCTATCAAAAATTTCAATTAGAAAATGTTTCAACAAAGGAAAAATTATCAATACCATGATCTGAGTTTTGACAATTAAAATGCAACCAACTTATTTTATAATTAGATCTGACTACTCATGCTTTGTACCTATTAGCCATTTAACTCCCATGGTGAAATAAAGTCCAGAATGTTCAGGATCCTAGAGATGTGGCTTTAGAGATGTGGATTTCCTTATTTTCTGTGCAATTTAAATACCAAGATTGAGCTGTGCTGGAAAAGCCTCCTCCCTCCTGAGGCCAGCCCAGGGCTTAGCACCTGGTCACCCCGCAGAGACGGGAGAAACCAAAGGTGAGAAACCAACGTGTTCACTGCCCTGCAGCAGCCACTCAGGTCTCACGAGGTGACAGAATCTGGTCTGTACAAGCCAGTGCACTTGGGTACCCAAAGGAAAAATGTTATTCCTCTTCCATCCTCAAAACCAAGCTCTTTTACTCTCTGTACACTCTGTCTGCAGAGGAGAGCAGGAACCTGAAGAGCCATACCCTGAGGCCCAAGGCAGTGAACATCCCCAGTTACTATCCTGTGCTCTGGAGCTCTCCCTTAGCCAAGTTACTCCACATTTATTCCATTGACTGTAGGGCAGCTGCTCCATCAAGAGCTAAGACTTCTTTCTTTTTTTAAATAAAGCTAAAGCCTCAGTCTAAACCTCCTTGATTTCTCAGCCTGGCTAACATATGCTGAATGGCAGATCATGTCAGAAGAAGCCTGGAGCCCATCTGTTGCCAGAGAGCTGAGTCTTTACATTCTGCCAACGCAGCTTCAGCTGACAGGGTGCTACATGATGTGTTTTTCTTTTGTATGGAGAGTGGGACTGCCCAGCTGCCCAGCACAGAGTGACTCTCAAACTAGGCTTATTAATGTAGTATCTAAGTAAGAACCACCTCATTAATAAAGATTTGCTAGGCAAGATCTTATCAGTTGAAAGATGATTGTCCATTGATGAATACACAGTGTAACACATACCCAGTATTTACCCAAATATTGGATTTTGATTAGGAATCTAACCATGGACAGAGCTTTAATGTCAATATAAATGTATCTGAAGAGGGCTGAATGTCTGGCGAGTCGGCATTCACATACACATTCTCTATTAAAACATTTTCTGCAAAATAAATTATCATTAGGTGTGGCAAAAACACATTTTAAAAGAGCTCTGCATTTCATGTGGGCTGTATCATGCATTATAACAGAAGAAAGCACAGCACCATGGACCACAGTGAGGACTCCAGTGTTACCATCAGGACTCATTTAAATTGTTCTGATTCTGCAGAACAGAATTAGGAAGAAGAGACATCTTTAAGAGAAGAAATGCTAGGTCCAGGCAAATCTTATTTTATTACACAATGACACTACCAGCTCAGATGAATTAATCAGCTGAATCAGTCATGCTGAAACTGGGAAATTTCCAAGGAAGGAGAAGGCATCGATGGCATTTCACTTTCTAAGCAAAACTCCTCCGACTCAGTTGTGACTAAGACACTGATTCAGTAAAGCAAACAATTCTTTAGCCTGTATTTTCAGATCAGTTTGATGGCTTTGTTTCCTTGGATGACTGAGGGGTTTGAAGTGGCAGTTGAGAGGCTGATACAGACGGGATGGGCCCTGCATACGAGGTGAGGCAGCCACATGAAATCCTGATCCCTGTCACCACAGATGTTCCACTGGCACTTACTGTGGAAGTGCAGCAAATACAACATCCTCTGATCTTGTTTCACAAAACTCTATTTGGTTTCAATCACCCAGTGTGGGACCTGCTGTGCACCAGTCCTATTTGCTGTTAGGCAAGAGCTGTGCTGTTCCTCCTGTCTGCCAGAGGAACCTGCATTCCCCACGCTGACAGAGATCCTCCCTCTATCCCAAATGCCACGTGCCATTTCAGAGAAATTCAGGGAACTAACTTCAGCATCTTCATTTTACCACTTATCTCCCTCCTACTCTCTGACCTGCTTCTCAGGTTCCAAAAAAACATTGATTTTTATTTTATTGGTAAGCAACAAAACTGGAACAAATGGCTCCTGGCAGAACATGTTTTCTGTTTCAGCTGAAAACCTATCAGCCTGATGTCCTTGAAATGCACAGTGTGACTAATGCCTGGCTTGCAAAGACCCAGGAGGACACATTTATTGCGCTTGTCAGAGTGGAGCTGAGCAGCCAGAACAGAAAAGATAGGGTGATATGGAAAAATGAATGCATTTGCCTGCTCCTGAAAGACAGGCAATGCACACTGTGAATGCAGGGAGCAGCAGGACATGCTCAGGTGCATCAACAGCAGATCTGGATCTGCTTGTTAGAGCTCAGGATTATAAACGATTTTGAATACGTGCAGAATATGCACTGTTACTTCTGGATATTGGACTCTTGTTTAAAGGGGGATGTATAGGGAAAGGGCCCAAACTTCAAATTGTCTACAACTGCATTGAGAAAATGGTTATCTTTAAATAAAGAGGCTGGAACCAAGTGTGGGCTTGTTTTTCATCTCAATGCAATTAATGTCTGCACAGTAGTGTGTTTGCAGATGATGATTTCTTTTAATGTGAAGTTAAAACCCAGCTTTATCTCTTCCACCAGTTTATCACAGCTGCCCTGAAACCACTTCTAAGAAGGGACCAATTGCCATAGAGACTAGGCAGTAATTAAGCTCATGAGAGAGCTGCATGCACACCCAAGCAAAATATTAGATGAGGGCAACAAGAGAGCAGCTCTGAGAAGCTGTAACAGCAGCATTCTAGCTGCTCCCATTCCCATGGAAAAGGCAACAGGACAACCCCAAAGTATTTGGGGACTTTGAATTTTGGTGTTTTCTGTTTCTGACATGGCTGAAGAACAAACGACTATGAAACTAAGAAAAAGATAATTCGGGGCGAATATAAAGGATTCATTCTGCACAACAAGGTCTATAAAACCCCAGAATACTCTTGTAAGGCAGCAGGCAATAGTGGCATCTTTTGGGCCATTCAAAAGAAAACTCCACAACACGATGCCAGAGCAATGCCCCTGCCAGCTGGGAGACAAAACACACGTAGGTGATCTGTTAGATCATTTCTAGTCTTGCTGTCCCCAATATACACACTCTGAACCCAGGCATAAAAATCTAGTGGTTTTAGATTCAGTAGATTAGGACTTTATTATTATTTTTTAATGCTTTGGAACATGACTGTATATTTTAGAGGAGAAAAAATTACAGGACTAGTTTTCCCCACACTTGAAAATTTCCAGAACTGCTTTGATCATGTATGAGAATTGATTTAGGGGATGCAAATGAAGGCCTTGGCAATCTGAAGAAGAAAATCTTCTCCCCTGACATTTCTGAACGTTCAGAGAATTCTCAACAAGCCATTGAAGTAGGGGTTCATCAGAGAGACAAAAAGAAAATGCAATAAGCAAAGAAGTACATGAAACCAACCAGCTCCCTCAGAAGAAAACCAGCAGCATTAGCCATCTACCTTGTTCAATTCTTCTTCCTGCTCAGACTTACCTTCTGTAGCAAAATATGCATCCAGAAACATGAAAGCAATGAAGGGGAGATGCAAGCCCTTCCTTACAAAGAGAGACAGAATATTCTGCATCATCATTATAATATTTTACAACTCATTAGCACCTTCCATCCCAGGATCTCTGAGCATTTACACACGTTAATTAATGCACTCTCACAATACTTCTGTGAAGCAAAAGGCAGGTGTCTGGATACTGTGGTGACAGGTGCAATACAATTGAATAAGAATTTCTAGGCTTTCCATTTACATATTTAGGAAAGAAGGGAACAAAGAGGGGAGGGAAAATTAACAAGTGCTGCAATAGCTTGAAATGCCTTGAATCAAGATATACTGGAAATACCTTGAAATACCTTGAACAGACTGGCTTTCAAGTCTTTGCCTGAAAAGCAATACTTGTTAAGGACCTCAATAATATTTAAGCTTTATTAACCTAAGTATTTGCTGAGTGAAGAACTATGGGGTTTTTTTTCCAATTCTATCACAGACATCCTTCTGGGACAGTATCTTGCCCCCACCCTATTTCCTTGTCTGACAACACAGTCAAGTAACACACCAGGTATAAAAGGGTGGGTGGATAAACCAACTCGTGTATTTGCACCAGGTACTGGTGACTGGTTTAAGTTTCTCAGCTTACAGATGTTTTGTATTCTTTAGGCTCATGGTATTCTGCAAACATCTGGTCACACAATAAGGTTTTCCTCTCTGCCTTCCCCCTGCAAGGGAGAAGAGCCATGTGCATGAGTATTCCCCTCCCCAAGAGCCATATGGGAATGTAAAGGCATTCTCTGAATTCATTACCCAGCCCCACAATATGATTCTGTCTTTGTACGGGTAAGAAAATGGATGTTAATTTATTCCTTGTTGCTAATTTGAAAAGGAGCATAAACACAACAGTTCCATTGCAGAGATTCTACCAAGGGTGTAGTTTAAGTCCAATTATGTGCTATTAGTACATTTGCTCTTTATTCCTGTGGCATATTAATTACATGTCTGGTATTCTGATAATTAACACAATTACACTCTTTATTTTCCCCTTTCATAGCCAATATTCTTGCATTTTATTCCGATAAGTAATTTTCTGTAGGTAAAAGGAGCCAAATCATCACATTAATAAAATCAAGCAATGGGCTTTCAAATGAGCTTATACAGAGAAGTTCCAGCAGTGTTCTTCAACAAAAAGAAAAGCAGATGCTCTCCTGTTGGGCTGCCGCCTATCTCAGAGATTCCAAAATGAACCAAATTACCATCCTCTAGTTGTGTATCCAGCATGACAATCAGCCTGAAGCAGCAGGGCCATAAGGACTGCACTGGCACTGCCACACACAGCTCTTCCACTGCCATCACATGTTCAAAGGCTCCCTGGTACCAACACCTCTGATCTCCCACTGGCATCTGTGAAAATGCCATTTAGCAAAAATTAAAGTGACAAAGGGTCAACCAAGATGATTTACAATTGCACAGGTCATCCACAAATCAACACTTGGCAGATATTGCAAAGGAATATTAAGGAACAAAACAAAACAAACACTCTTAGTGTTGTAAAACATCAAGGTGTATAGATTTTACTAAATTAAGGACATACAGATACCTCAAATACTTGGGCTTTTACCTTCAAGATGAATTATTGCTCCTCTAAAAATAAGTTACTGTTTCTCTGTAGTTTTCTCTAAAAGCAGATCTCAAACCTCCAGTCCGTCTCATATGCTATGACTAAAAAAGCCCCACAATGGAAAGAAAGATTGCAGCAGTTTCCTTCTCTGTTTTTTTGGAAAGGAGGAAAAGAGGGAGCAACACGTTCCATCATTCTGCAACAGTACAGAACTTGATGGAAGGTTGCTCCGAAGCCTGTCCCCCAAGGCCCGTGTCCAGGTGTCCAGCAGCTCTGGCAGTACAGCTGTGTGTGTAGAAAATGGGGTGTCACCCAAAGAATCAATGCCCTGCTCCTTCCCACCGGGCATTCCCGCTCTCTGGCACACATTTCAGCACATTTCACCAATATGGAAACCCGAGGCTGCAGCCACGATCCCAGCAAGTCCCTCTTCGCACAAACCCCATTATGTTGGTTGGTACCAGTGAATCAGTTTCCAGGATCCGCACTGTGGATTATTTTCCCAGCTTTCCCTGAGGCAATGTTTTACCTACATAACCTACCTCTTAGAAAGTTTTTTAAAGTCCCTTTTGAAATTATCTAGTCAAGAAGAAAACTCAGTTTTGCTTTTCTTTTTTTCCTCTTTTTCCCCCCCTCCTCTTAGTCTAAAATTCCGGTGCTCCCAGCTTCTTCCTGGCAGCGCCCTGGCCATTTAAATTACACTCTCGTCAGACGCGAGCGCAACTAAATCCTGTGTCATCTCCCATATTTATTTCTGTTCTGACAGATACCAGCGGTGACCCTTCCTGCAGTAGGCCACTGCCCTTCTGGCCTCCTCTCTAATTGCAGCTTTGCTAATCATGTTTTGATCGCCGCCCATCTAATCGCTGCTGCGCACGCAGCGGGACAAGGGCGCGCCCGCAGCCCCCGCGTGTGCGGAGAGCGAGCGATCGGGACCAGGGAGCGGGGTTAGGAGCGGGGTTAGGAGCGGGGTTAGCCCTAGGGAGCAGCGATGGCCTTAGGGAGCAGCCAGCCCGGGCAGCGCTGCCCAGGCAGCCCCGGGAGCTCAGCGGCAGCGCCCGACTGCCGCCGCATGCGAGCTGCAGGCACACGGCCCCCCCAGGACACAGCTGCCTGCGGCTTCCCCTCGCGGCTCGGAACGGGACCATGGTTAAACGCTGCCAGGGACCCGTCCCGGGGTGGGAAGGTCATGTTGAAGCAGTGGAACACCGTTCTGGGAACGTACAGAATGTTGCTATCACTGCCTAAGCCACCGACACACCACCAGCAGAGAAACAGCAGAATTCTTTCTGTGGCTTTTAAATAGGTGTTATGAACACATTAACCCTAAAAGGGAGTCAGCAAAGAGTTGTTTTATCTTAACAAAGCAGGAAACAAACATCCACTGAGTAAAGCTCACACACCGGGCAGAACAAACCTCGGTACTCAGCAGGTCCCTCCTCAGCCAACCCAATATATGCAAATGAGCTGGAGGGATTTAGAGTAATTACCCCATCCTACCGTGTGCCGCTTTAATGTATCCATTAGATTAATCCGTGGTTTCCTCTGCTCAGTGAGGGAAGATAAAACATTTCCAGTGAGTAACCTTTTGGAAAGGCTATATGCCCACCTCTTTCATGGGATCTACTTCTGCTGGATCCCACAGGATCTCAAGGACCATCCCACTACTTTCACAAACATTCAACAGCCATGAATTTCCACTTCACCTGGACTTTTTGATGTTCCAGGCTTTCTCTTATTTTCAATCTGGACAAAGAGCCTCCAAACTGAGACTTTTTGCTTTTTCTCCTTCTGCTCTATCCACTTCTGTCTGTCTGTCAGAAGTGGATCAGCTGAATAAGTGGAATGACACGTTGTCTTCTGCGAAAGGAAGCGGGGGGGGTTTAAATCCCATGTTGTGTGAAATGACTGGAGTACAGAGCTTTGTAGTGCATGCTAACAGCACACACTGCTCCCTGTTTACTGCTGCTTCAATGAGACACTGCCCATTGAGTGGAAGTAAAAAGCTTATGAGATGAGACAGGCATATCATCCTGTCTGAAGCCCAGCTTACACAGGCAGCTTCGTGCGGCGTGAGGAAGAGCCTCTGGGAATGACAGGCGTCTGTGGAACATTAAAATACAACCCAGGATACGTCAAGTATTTATTGACTGATCTAAAACTGAGCCCAAGTGCCCCATTTTCTCTGATTTGAATGAGGGGTACATGATGGCAGCTGAAACTCCAGAGGCTCTGCAGTGACCGAGGAAGTCCTCAAACTGAGCAAGACGCAGAGGGGCGAGTCTGTCTGCACCAGAGTAAACAGGATAACCCTTTTCCATTTGTTAAAGACATGATTTATGTACAAGATTATCATATGCCATTCTACAGCCCTAATCCTAGACCTTGAAGTATCAGCAGAGATTAGAGCCTCTGACCATTTTCTAAAGTAATGTCACTAGTAACCAGTGACACATCTCAGACAAAAAAGATGCTAAAGCAATGAAAGGGGAAAACCCCCTAAATGTCTGTAGAATATTCTATTTTTTTTCTCCACTGAAAGGCACACAAAGCCACATATCACAGTAGATATGCACAAGAGAATTCAGCACTAGAACATCTTAGTACCCTTTTCCCTCAAGCATCTCTGCTCCCTTTGCTGCCCAGCTCTCATTCTGCCTAAAAGCTCCTTAATTACAGTATCTGTCACACACATAAAATATTATTTAACCTCCAGCACAGAGGAAAATGCATTTATAACCTGCTGGGTTTCCCCCTTTAATCTCTCTCTTTCTTCCCTTACTGCTCCCCCTCTCATTTTAGTAGCTCTGAGCAAGAATGGTGCTAACATCCTTCACAAAGATTTATTCAGGTCCAGACAGAAACCAACTCTCTGCACTCTTGTCAAGACAGGAGACTAAAAAAACAACACACACGATCTCTTCTTTCTACCCAGGTGACAGAACACACTCAAACACATCACAAAAGCATTGTGGTCTCTCCTGTGAAGATGTCAGTAAGTGTCATTTTAGAATTACAGAACCAATTTAATTGTGACTGAGGCTCAACTCAGCCACAACCCAATCCTGCAGGTAGAATGTTATGATCTCTCAGTGATATTTGATAGTACTTGTGTTTCAAAAGTATTTTTGAGTCTTTGCTTTGCAGCAGCCTGACACAGCTGAATTTAATGTTCCTTCTGTCTGGGCAGAATTCAAGGTGTTGACTTTCAGCTTTAAGCATGACCAGGTCTAGGATCTGACTATACCAAAGATTGTGTTCTCTGTGATCCATCTCACCAGTACTTAAGTCAAGGTACTGTTCCTGACAAATTCTCTATTTAAACTCCCAAGGACCTTCTCTGCAGAAGGGTATGAGCTGGCACTCTTTGCATACACAGTGGTACCAGGCCAGTCTACTACTTACTAGAGCAGGTACACTCTGAGCTCTGCTGGTTTTGGTCTCTGCAAAACCCTCAGCTAGCCTTTCCTCATTGTTACTGGGGTGTAGTTTATCAAAACACTTCTCAGTTATCCAAGTCTCCCCTCCTCCTTTTGACATTGGCACTGAAAGTGAAAAGATGTAATTTAATTCCTTGCACTGCTCCAATCCTCTGACACCTAGACTTTGCTACATTTAGAGAGAAGGAAAAAATCAAGTAAAAATGACCATGTAGCTACAACAGCGAGGGTAAGTTCACATCTCCATATAGTTTCAGAAGCCTGTGACCTCAAGGTCAAGGTCAGACTAAAACAAAGGCACTGCTGTACACCCATATGGTGTAAGAGCAGCTAAGCATGTACAGAACCAGCACAAGGCACAGCTCCTTTTAGAGGGAGACTCTGAAGTCTGGTGCTGCTGGCAAGGCAAGGCAAAAGCTTAAGATTCTGTCTAGTTTAATTATCATCTTTCTGCAGGCTCAAAGAAGATTATGAGAACACAACAGCGAGGCAGAATTCTCCTCCTGTGTTTCCACCTACAGAAACTCATCCCTTCCTGACCTGCCCCTATTTCCCTCCCCACACACCCCAGAGATTTAGCAGAATCAAGGGGTTAAAAAATCCACCCCCGAGTAGAGACCACGCTGTGAGCTGTCCTGGCAGGAGCAGGGCCAGGCCTCCCGGTGCTCAGGCAGCATCCCAGCCCAGACACTGGCTGCAGACAGGGGCAGGGGGCACACGGTGGGTGTCTGGCTGCTCCAGGCACTCCAGGTACAGACAAAAGGCTGAAGGCAAATGCTCAGCTACCACTGTCCATTCCAATCACATCCAAGGCAATCTGCACTGTGCCCTCCGATTAGGAGGTCACAAGCAAAGCTGAACATGGATTACAGCACACAGTCAGCAGCAACACGAGCTCCTGCGCCCCTCCTTGATCGAGTAACTCCCTGCACTCTATTTCATGGGACAGACAGGATCCTCTCCTGCCCCTGTGGGATTGCTGCACTTGTAACTGCATCAGAAGAGAGCAGCAGGAACTGCAGATGGTAAAAAACTCAAGTACAGAGGCATCGGTCCACATCTGGGTTGCAGTCACTATTACAATGGTAGAACAAGGGCTGAAAGTCTATCTTCTGAGCTTCACATGCCTCTGGCCACAGAGCACCATTTAGT
This sequence comes from Tichodroma muraria, assembly GCA_013390105.1. Lineage (NCBI taxonomy): Eukaryota > Metazoa > Chordata > Aves > Passeriformes > Sittidae > Tichodroma > Tichodroma muraria. Next base: position 1,633 of record WAAG01076276.1, on the reverse strand, counting down.
ACCAAGGAGAGCCAACTTGGAAAATGTCAAGGCAGCAAAAAGCTCTGTGCTTAAGAACCATTTCATGCCGATAGACGAGGCAGCTTGTGAGCAGGCCAGGTTATAAAGCTTAAAAGATTTTTTTTTTTCTCTTTTAAAAAATAAATAATCCCCAAATTGAAGTTCTTCAGGCTACAAAGGAAACCAGCCAGCTTGTTTACAACATACAGCAGGAATCCTGCTTAGGGCAAATCAGCTGCAGAGCAAATGAAAGCAGAGCTCAGAATACAGTAGATGATTTCTGTCTTTGGATGGGAACCTACCTCAGTCTGGCAGGGAACAGATCCAAGCTCCTACCTTGGTAAGTAACAACAATGGTCCTCCCTGTTATACAGCACTTTGATATTTGTAAAACACTGAAAAACATCAGTAACAAGGAGGTTTAAGGGAAATCGCAGTGCAAAGTGTCTGTAAATACAGCGAGTCTAAGGCAGATCTGGAATAAACTCCACAGCAATCCAGTGACCTATTTCCTGACTGCTCCAGAATTCACAGATACTCAGGGTACAGACTTTGCAGGATGCAAGTCACTGATCACCTGAGGCTGCAAGAAAAGTCTGCCCACCAGTCATGCATTGATGCTGTGCCTGTGCCTGATTACTGAAATTTGACATTTTAACACCCTTTCAAGCTAGGGTGTTAGGCTATTCACACTGCCTAACTTTATTGAAATAATTCATCCAGGCCTTACTGTCAGGATCTTTAAGGATGAAAAAAAAACATTTCACCTCAAAGAAATTGAAAAACAGATGTTTTTCCTGTGGCTGCTGCCCTACACACAGCACACACCTCTGAGTGTGAGTAACAAGTGGGTCCAGCCCAGGGGAGGGGCAGGTGCCCAGGCTGGATTTACCACATCTATCAAGTGGCTTAAAAACCTGCCTCCAGCAAATATCCCACCAAGGCAGCAACCCTGCAGCACTCCACTGCTCCTGCCACTCTTGCACCCAAAATAATTGTTCTGTAGATTTAATGGAGCTTCCTAAACACCCTTTATTAACCTCCAAGCTTTGGAACACTTTGATTCTGATGGTAACAGTGAGGAAAAGATGCTACTCACTAAGGACTTCCTTTTGTGCAGACTGAATAGAACTCAAGATGCCTTAAACTTCTGGAAGCTGTTCTTCCTGCATTCCTGGTTTCTGCTGGTACCACTGCCCTGCAGCCTTTTTTGCTGTCAACTCTGCCACAGTTCTTGAGGAGGCAAGAGACCAAAAAGAAAGCTGAAGGACTTGTCTTACATGAATCCAAATCATATATTCCTCTCCCTGCCAGGGAACTCAGTGTATTCCATAAAATAACTTCTAACATATTTTAAACATTTAGTTCAAAACTTTTAAGTTCTAGCCTTCATTTTTCCCTTCTGCAGTACAGAACATTGGTAACTTCAGACATAGCACTGTTCTGTTCTTGTAAGGGACTCTCAAAAGCCATAGAAATTTATCCCACATTATGATCACAATGTCTCATTTAGACAATCTCTGCTATAGGTGACGGGTCTTTCTACTTCATGGGCCATTAAATATTCAGCCTTTAACAGAACTATTTAGGCTGCTGGTGAATTAGAAAATAGACTTTGTGCAACTGAAACAGA
>WAAG01076269.1:0-15822 GCA_013390105.1 Tichodroma muraria | reverse complement strand
ATTTTTGGAGAAAAAAGTTATCTGGATGTCTCTGTACTGTCGGTATTGTGGCAGAAGAATTGGTGGTCTTTTGTTAGACTAATTTGGTATCTTATACTTTTGGGATCCTTCATGTTTGCCTAGAAGCAGCCTCTTCTTTCTGTAGTGAAGGAGTTTCCTTCCTTCACTATCTGGTTGCTTCTTGCAAGAGTTTTGGTGACTCCTGTTCTGCTTGTTTAGATAATCTAATAGATGCTGTAAAAGAATTAACCTGTTTTAATCAGAATCTCTTCCCCAGTCGCTTTGGGGTAGTTTTTTCCTGTCAGTCTACCCAGTGCCTTGGTTGTGGCTGTTCATAGCAGAGAGCCACAAGACACTTTATTGTCAGTGGTCAAAAGATAGGAATTGCTAGCTGAGTTTGGCCGTGCCAGTGTCAGTATGAAGCTGTCAAAAGTGTTGACAGTTTTATTGCTCCTGGAAAATTCTGACTGTCAGTAATGTAGCTGACAGTTCTCTCTGGTTTTTGTGCTACTGCAGCTTTGGGGAAAGTAAGCAGGAGCTCTTGCTTACGACAGCCTGATTTTTTGAAGGGTGGCCCTCTCTCATCTGCCAGTTCAAACTTTTTTTACATCCTTTTGCACTTCCCTCTGTTTGCAGTTTCAAAAACTGAAATATTTCAGAAACTGATGGATCATGTTGAGAAGATAAATGATGGATATTGAGTCTTGAGTCACATAGTTATGTGATCACTATGGGGAATTTTTATACAGTTGCATAACTGTAAATTTCCCCTAAAAATAAATCTAACTGTACTAAAGTATGTGGCATTTGCTACCCCAGGGGACTTATTGTTAAAACAAAAAAAAAAGTAATGATTTGATTGCCCATGCTAAGTTTTAAGGGCATACAGTTACACTGACAAACCAAATTACTTTTTCACTAAGACTGCAAACAGTCTGTGCCTGGTAAAATAACTGTCTGCCTACAGTACATTGCAATTTGAAATTCAAGTTTCAGTAAAATGAGCTTATTCAAATACATGGGGTTTCTGTTGCTTTAGTCTAATGTGGTTTTGTTTTGGTTTATCTCATCTCACAGATCACTTGCCCAGCTGCAGCGACTAGAAGAACTTGATTTAGGAAACAATGAACTTTATCATTTGGTAAGAGAACATAGCACTGAAACTACACCTTGGTCTTGTTTTATGCATCATTTAGATTAAATAGGTTGTAGGATGTCCAAAATGGAAGAAAAATGCATGGAGGGAGAATCTTTTTATAGGTACAGATGAATTTTGACAGTGGAGCTGGTGCTTTCATATCTGCTTAGCTTTGTTCAGTAGAGTATCACACTACTCAAAAAACTGCAGCTGGAAAATGAGAGTGCGGCACAGGTTTTTTTTTGTGGAAATAAAAAGGAGTGGAGGGACACAAAATCTTGTCTATGCTTGCAGTTACAATGACCACATGGACTTGTGTCAGGAGCTGGATGTGCTAAGCACAGATGAAAGTTCAGTTTCCAGGGTGAGAGTAAGAATCTTTGGGAAAGGACTGAAGCAAAATTGTTGAAGGTTGAGAGGTCCTACATTGTTGCACATTGATCTACCAGAAATATATCTGTCATCTCCCTTAAGGTGATTCAGGTAAATATTGAATGAATAGATTTTCAGTAGATCAAGGATGTGCACGCAATTTGTTAATGCATGCCAGGAAAGAATGGTAGCTTATTAAACTATAGCAATTAATTTGTATGAAGGAGTTCCCAAATGCTTACAGTCACCCTTGCTACTTCTAACCAAGGTGCCTCTAAATAGTGCTTGCAGTAAGAACTGGTTTACTTAGACTGTAATTGTGGGGTGGCCATTTTTTTTACTTGAAGCTCCTATGCTACTTAACTTTACTGCTTTTTCTGTTGTAGCCAGAAACAATTGGTGCACTTTTCAATCTTAAAGACCTTTGGTTGGATGGAAACCAATTAGCTGAAATACCTCAGGTAATTGAAGATGCTTTTGAAAGAAAACCTTTTCATTCATTCCTACAGGAAAGTGCTTTAAAGTGGAATATTTTTCTCAGTCTGCTTTGCCTGGGTTTGGTTTTGGGTGTGTAAGAGTTTTCTCATAATAAATTTCCTCTGCAAGGGATTGGCCATGATATTGTATGTTGTCAGAAATTTTCTTTTAGGCATTTTGACAAAGGAATTGTTTCCTAAGAGGCACATTGTTCAGTTTGTTGGATGAGACATCCTCTGTTTATAGTTCTTGTCCTAAGATCAGGGAGACATTAGTTGTCTGAGCTCACCTTCACCTTTTGTATCTATCTGAATTCCAGTTTTAAAAGTTTTGAGTATGAATTTTTTTTTTTAATTTTTTAAAATTTTTTGTAGTCATCTTCATCCATTTAAGCATGGTGTTTGGAAGAAGTACAATAATGGAACAGTTGCCATAAATAGAAATTTTGATTTATGCAGGCAAATCCCCCATCTGACATCAGTCACGGGATGAGGGAACTTAGCATTTAAAGCTTATAGCACTCTAAATTCCCTTTCTTAAGAACTTTTATAATATGTGGGATGATTCTTCTTCCCTCTTTTTCCCTTACAGCCAAGTCAGAACCTGTTTTCCTCTGTTCCTCCTGCAGTTTGCTGTTACTTGCTGTATGGATCTCATTGTCAACTGTATCTTGTATATCAGTTACAGTGTAGTGGGTTTTAGTTGACTCTGTTTTTGTGGGCTTGGCCTGATAAGTAGAGATGATCATTCATAAAAGGTAAAGTGTGACTTCAGCGGCCATTTTCATTGAAACTGGCCATTATTGTTTATTTTGTCCAGAGGATGAACTTGTAGGATAAAGGGTATGTGTTTAATGAAAGATCCTCTTGAGAGGCAGACATCTCAAACGTAAAAGACCCGATCTTGTAAATTAGGATCAAGGCTGTTGCTGTATGAAAATTTTGTATCTGTAAAAGTAGAAGGCACTTCTTCCTCAGCCAGTCTGTTCTCTGAAAAGTGATTTGGATGGCTAAAATGAGATCTATCCTCAAGTGTATATAGGGATATCTGTGGGCATGGGGAATAGGAGGGTGCTCTGATATCTAACAGAGGCAAAGATACTTCTCTGTCTAATGGTTGGAGTACCATGATAAAAACTTAAATAGTCATTAATAATAGTAGGTTGATGGCTGTATAACTTGGCAGTTCAAATATGCTTGTCAGAGCAACACCCCCAACTCCTATTTCTACATTTGTTGTAGTTGGGAGATGTGAAGATATGAAATCCCTAGATGTCATGGCATGTTGCTGTAGCAGCCAGGAGAGACTAATCCTAATTTACCTAGGGTTGATTGGGAGGGGTAGACTTTAATTATGTAGTGCTTGATAATCTGCCATTCTGAAAAAAACAACTCTGCAGTCTTTACTTGAGGAAAACTCCTGGTTTGACTGGTGCTTGCCTGGGTGTGCTCAGCATAGCTTGCCTGACTACTGAAGCCAGTTTAATATTTAAAATAAGAAACTGTGAATCACTTGGCTAGTTTATCATATGTAAAGTATAATTATTTACTTTTTTCTGCTTTTAGAGGTCATACAAAGAATGGCCAATTAAGAGGTCATACAGATAATTGTTTTTCTTTGTGGAATTTCATTGTGATGGTACATTTTTCAAAGTACTTTCTTACGTGTTTGGGCACGACTTAAATTTTTTTCCTTGCATTGCAGGAAGTAGGAAACCTGAAAAACCTGCTTTGTCTGGATGTTTCTGAAAATAAATTGGAATGCCTTCCTGAAGAAATTAGTGGTCTGACTTCTCTAACAGACTTGCTTGTTTCTCAGAATTTACTTCAGGTCTTACCTGATGGCATTGGTGAGTACAAAGTGAATGCTGTCACACACTGTAACTGGAAGTCATTTGGGTTTTTAAAGTCTTTTTGTGCAAGAGATGAGCTTGTCTTGTGTTGGTTTTTATTCCTTTTGCTTAGTAGCAAATGCCTAACTCTATTAATGCTTCATTTTAATTGTCTACATAATGACTCCCTCATAATCCTCTTTCATTCTTCACTTGATACCTCCCAAGCAATGTAAAAGTTAATATGTCCCTTCAGTTCCCAGTGTATCTGTTTCACCATCAGAACATTTGCACTTGAACATTGCAAAATTATAGCTTATAACGTGGTGTGGATCACTTGATAAGACTGGCTGAAAGTATCACTTCAAAAAATACAGAATTTTGAATGGTTATATGTACTTATGTTCAGTTGGACAATGTGATTAATCCTCTGCTGAGCCTAGTGGAAAACTGTTTGCCTTGCAGCCCATTATTCCTTGCCTTGAGGATTCAAACTACAACCTTTCTGTGTCTGACCCATTAGATTGGGTTCAGTAACTGAAGAGTGTTTCCTGAAGCATTACCAGTGCCTTTTTTAAGGTGTATGTTTTTTACCCATGCAGTAGTTGTGACAAGTAGATGAACAAGCATTTTTTCTGTACTCATCAGCTGTTTTTCCAGAAAGTTCCACATTGTAGGAGTGTGCCTTCTCCTTGAGAGGACTTCCGTTTTGTTCTTTTTTTCTTAAACCCCCAAAATAAAGGTGTAGGGGAGGAGGACTTGTGAGCGTGGTTTAACTATATTTAACATTTGGAAAAGGGTGGTTAGACCTTCTCCCCTCCAATATATTCTCTATTAGAATAAGAAAAGTTTCTCTAGGGGTTAGACTTGGGGGAATGGGGTGACAGCTGTGGGTTCTACAGCTGCTTACTATGTGTTTGACAGGGAGTTGTAGCAGCCCTCTCTGATGACCTGTGCTGGCCAGTACAGTTGTACATTAGAAATGGAGCTGTAGCTTCTGAAAGTCAGCAGCCCGTGCACCTGGCTAGATGGAGCCTGTTGGCAGAAGTGAACCTTGCTGCTTTCTGCGGAAGCTCCTGGGCATGGCCCAGCTGATCACTGAATCCTTGGTGGGATTGATGGATCTGTAGAGCTCTGGAAGCAGGGCTCTCACCAGCACCAGTGGCTCAGGTCAGCTGTGGCCATGTCCCCTCAGTCTCCAGAGCTCTAATGGAGCTCCAGCACCCCCAGGCAGCCTGTGCCAGTGCTGCACCACCTCCCCCTGAGGAAGCTGCTTCTGATGTCCAGATGGGATCTCCCACGCTTCGAGTTGCAGCCTTTGCTGCCTCACCTGCCACTGCAGAGAAGAGTTTGGCTCTGTCGTGTCCATAACTGCCCTGCAAGTGGTTCTGGGCAGTTCCCAGGTGCCTCCTTGGCTGTCTCTTGGTGGGAGTCAATAAAGCCAGCTCCTTCAGCCTCAGCTCACAGGTGCTCTGGCCGTCTTGATAACTTCCCACTGGACCCCCATCACTTGAGCAGGGGAGTTGCAGGGGAAGACAGGACATCGCGTGAAACTGAGAATGATTTTACAGGTGTAGTTTCACTAATTGCAGGTTAATAGGATATAACAACTTCCTTTGATCTATTGGCTATAGTTCTAATGTAGTCTGGTTGGTGTTTGTTTCTGATGAGAGCTCACTGCTATTTAGTATTCAGTCTAGTGCTCACCATGTCATTTCCAGCAGGCCTCTTGTATAGCAGTATATTTCGCTTCCCAGCCTGTGCTAGTGCACAGGTTTATTCTGTCTGGGTGCAGAGCTCTGCACTTCTCGGTGCTAAACCTCAGGTTTCTATTTAGGTTGCTATCTTTCTATGTGTCAGACATCCCTTCATGATTTAGCATCATCAGTAGATTTGATACTCTAGACTATTACAGCTGTTTTGGACCACACAGGGATGGCAGGGATCAGCAGCTGGTGTTGTCTCCTGAATTTTATATCTTGGGCTCTGCCTGAGTCAGCTTTTGCACCAAGGGCCATTCTGATACAAAGGAGTAGAACAAAGTGACTTTTCTGCCGTGAAATAGTATTTTGTTCTCCATGAGAAAATCACCTTCAAAGACGTTTGATTTCTCATATAAAGAATAAACTTGGGTTTCACGTCTGACTAATTAGGTTCTCTGTTAAGACAAAGAGACCTTGATCCTGTTTGGGTTTGGGCTGTCACTTCAGAGCAAGATGTTCTCACTGTGGCTGATTAGGTGTAGGTGATCTTCTGAACATTCCTTTATTAATAAACATTGTATAATTGAGGAACAAACAGATGATTTTCACTTGTATATAGGCATTTGGGTAGACACATCCTTGATATTTACATGGGATATCGTTCAGATTGTAAGTTTATTACAATCCATTATGCTTGAATGTTGGATATGAATATTTATAGTGCATATAAATTCAATGATATTAAAACTTGCAAAAATAGTGCAGGCACTAAGTGGAGCTGTGCTTGGGTTCTTTTATTTTACCTAAAAAAATATTTTCATTGTTTTAGAAGATTTCTGGAAGTTTTGCAGCAGTAAAAAATTATGTAATTAAAGGTATTGGAGGATACTAGATTAAAAATCCATGTTGTTTTTTCTGCGCAGGAAAATTGCGGAGGCTCTCCATTTTGAAGGTTGATCAGAACAAACTGATTCAACTAACTGATTCCATTGGAGACTGTGAAAGCCTTACTGAACTAGTTCTCACAGAAAACCAACTACAGGTACGCATGGTCACGGCTGCTCAAATGGCAGGTGGTAAAAGACCTGCTGTTAAGTGCTGAATCACTTAGCTCATTAGGTTACTCACCCTTGCTGCTGCTAAGTCGTGCATTTTCTTTAAATGCATCTTCTTTCTTACCTGTTAAATGAATGCTGGAGATCAAGTTGAGTGTAGTTAACAATCTGCCCTTCAAATGCTTAAGCAATTACATGTTCACTCTTGAGTCTTTCATGACCAGTGAGAGAATTGGAGCATATGGAGTGCAGGTATCACTTACTTTGTTGTGTTTTTGATGAGGGGGTTTGTGCTTTATTGCATTTTGCCAGTTTTTGCTGTGCATTATCTGGATCAATCTTCCTGGAACTGACTAGAAGCCCTAAGCACTGCAGAGCTTGTACTGCTCCTTGCTCTGCTGATCTGCTCTAGCCAGGTATTAAATGTGGTATGTGGTCAATTAAAATAAAATCTCAGAATTCCTTCTATTAGATGTTTCCTTCCATTATTATCTGAATACTTGTGAAACTTCATGTGACACTGACATTTGGAGAGTAGCTGTCTTTAGATAAACTAGGTTTGAGCATTTCTTAAGCTCAGTTGGTACTTGGTTGAGTTAGAAGCTTAAGACTGTTAAGAGGATGCCTCTCCAGCAGTCAATTCATAGCACCTGAGTTAGGGGACAGCTAACCAAGAAGAAATTTTGGGAGTGTAAAGTTAGATAATACATCCTACGTACACGCATTCTGTACACAGCTGCTGTGTGTCTATTGTCATAGTGCAGACATAATTGAGTGAATTTCTGTTAGAAACTGACATTCCTAGACACTTGTTCCACAATATAAACCTCTGGATCTTCTTTGGAAAAGTCTTGCAGTAATGAGGATTACTTCAATTTTGAAAGTGGATCAGACTGTTAATTAATTTTAAAAGTGAGTTAAGTGGTGTTCCTTGACTCTGTGTATTTATGAATTGTTTATTATTTTGTTTTTGTTGGCACAGTCATTGCCAAAGAGCATTGGAAAACTAAAGAAGCTGAACAATTTGAATGCTGATAGAAACAAATTAACATCTTTGCCCAAAGAGGTAAGTTTTGTGCAGATGAGATTGTAGAAACAGTAAACTCTTGATTTCAAATGCCAACAAGAAGTAACAGGCGACTTTGGTCCAGTGGGTTTCTTTCCAGACTGATTACAACCAGAAACTTGTCCACTAGATTTGAACCATAGTGATTTGGTGGTTTGGAAGTGCAAAATGTCTTTGTAGTTGAACAGAAAGGCTTGCATCTAATTAGCTTGTAACTAACTTGGGTCTAAGCCAAGCTGTTAAAAATATAATAAAATAGTTAAAAGCTATTAGCTTTTAACTGGTAATTCCTGGTGTGGATGTCAGGTCCTGCACTATTTGAAGACTCAGAATTATGGTAGGGTGAATGCAACAGCAATATGTCTCTTCTGCATATAGTATGAAACTACTGCCACACTCTTCCTTACTTCACTTCTGTGACCAATATCAAAGGGAAAGTTTCATATTCTGAAAAGTGGCTCAGTGACTTGAGCCACTTTTCAGAATATGAAAAAGTCTTGACAGTCTTTTTGGTTTTGGAGATCTCTGGACTACTTTTGCCCTTAAATATAAGGACCTGATGTGACCAAGATCCCTCAAATTTTACAGCTATGAGCACTAGGACTTCGTGTCTATTGTAGCAGTATGTGGAATGAAATGAAGCTAGAGTTTGTGTTGTGAATCTAAATATATTGAAGGCTTTACAAGATTAGTTCAGCAGTAAATTGTGGAAAGAAGTCGGGAAAGCAACATCCTCTGATCGGAGCATGGGGCTGTGAGTTGGTTCTGTTTGTACTACTTTTTCTCTGTAATTTTTATCCAAGTAATTCTCCCTCTTAATTTTCCTATCTAACATGTGGCTCTGAGCTTTTGTTCTCCACTTTCAGTCACCTAAGGAGCAGGAGCCTTACGTACTCAGGTGACAGCTGATGGATGTAAATTAAGAGGAGTATCAGCTCTGGCTCACTTCCTTATGGAGCTTGGACAGCTCGAGAAGGAGGTATGAGAAGGAAGTGAAGTGGCAAGGAGATGGGGGAGAGCTGACTGTCTGAAGAAGAGGGATCGAGCAGGGGCAGAGGATGCTGCTGTGGCACTGCCAGCAGCAGTTTGAGTGTCCTGGTTCTCAGCTGCCACAGGCCAGTCACCTAATCGAGGGAAGGTGAGGGGGGACACTTGTGAGTACTGCAGCTTTTCTAGCAGAACAGTGTCTTCTCTGTGGTGGTGCTTCTGGTTCTGAACAGAGAATTGTGACAGGCCTTACCCAGACAAGTTGCATTATGGCTAGCAAGAGCCAAGACCCTGGGAAAACTATTTGGGTTGGTATGTGATAGCAGATAAGATACGCTGAGTTGGAACGAGCCCATCAGGAGTCCAGGCCCTGCATATAACACTCCAAGAGTCACCCTGTGTACCTGAGAGCATTGGCTGAGCACTTCCTGAACTCTGTCAGGCTGGTTCTGTGACCACTTTCCTGGGGAGCCTGTTCCAGTGCCCAGCCACCCTGGGTGAAAAACCTTCTTCTAATATCTAAACCTCCCCTGGCACAGCTTTAGGCCATTCCCTCAGTTCCTGTCACTGCTCATCACAGAAGAGAGATCAATGCCTGCCCCTCCTCTTCCCCTCACAAGAATCTGTAACTGCAGTGAGGTCTCCCCTCAGTCTCCTCCTCTCCAGGCTGAACAGACCAAGTGACCTCAGCCATTCCTCACACGGCTTCTCCTCCAGGCCCTTCACCATCTTTGTTGCTCTCTTTTGGATGCTCTCTAACAGCTTAATATCTTTCTGATCTTGTGCTCATTCAGCAGAAGACTTTTTTTGCTAAAATACCTGTACTTGAGACTTGTGCAATTTTATGTCCACTCCACCTTTGAGCAGAATTGTTCTGAGTTTTGCATGGAAGGTTTCACTGATACAGCATGTTTCCAGATTGGCCATTAAGAGCTTGTGTAGTGTATAAGCACTTTTCTCAGTTGATGGAATATATGGTATTGTAGGTGGTGCATAAGGGCAGTCAGTGTGGCTTGGAAGAAGCAGGGAACAGGAGCAGGCTCAGCTGCAGGAGCAGGTAAAACAGGGTGAATGTGGAGCGTGTCTGTTTGGGGGTATTGGGGGGTTAGGAGCTCACTGCAGAACAATAGAGGGATTAATACTGAGCAAGATACTGAAGACTTGGAACCAGCAACGTTTTTCAGAGGTGGAATGTGTTGCTCAGTCGGTGAAAGAGTTGGGATATCCAGGGTGAGGTGAAGAATGAGAATGTGTCTAGAGAACATCAGTGCACATGAGAGAGGGAGGGGGACATGTGCACAGAGGTGGAATGAAGGCAGGGATGAGCCTGTGTTTGGAGAAGGTGAATAACGAGGAAATGGAAGGTAGTCTGGTATGAGGTGAGCTGGGGAGTTGTTAAAGTCCAGAAAATAAAAATGGCAGAGGGTGGTTCCCAGGGGAGCTTGGCAGGGAAATAGGAATCAGAACTCTTTGTCTCCCTATAGATGACTTTGAAATAGAATTTTCATTTTTTTTTTAAGGTGTCCACACTAATATGTCTGTCTCATTAGAACAAACACTTTGAAATTACATGTAATGTACGATTTTATGTTTTGCTCTGTGGATATTAAATTTTTTATTATTTACTTTTAAAGGAAGTCAGACCTTCTGTAACTGCAGGGTCATCTCACCCTTGATCAGTGCATTTGAATTCCAAGCTGGTAATGTTACAAATAGAAAGCACAAACAACTGATGGGTATAGTGTGCCTCAAAAATACTGTTAATATGTGTGTACTGCAGAAACTACTGTCTAGCTAACAAGACTTCTGAGTTTCGGTTTTTCAAGTTTCCGTTTGAATTCCTTGGGCTTAGGCTGTGCAGTATACATTTTTCCCTGCGTAATTTCATAGTGCCTTCTTACATTGCTGAAGTGGTAGTTTCAAAAACAAAGGAGTCTGCTGCTCTCTGTCCATGTTCCTTGTGTTGCTGGAGCTGCATTTTCTTGGTATAGTATTTTTCTGAACCAGCAGAATTTTGCTTTAAACCAAACATGAAGATTTCATAGTACAGGTTTTCTGTTTAAAATTCAGAGGAATTAAGTGAAAAGTTACATTTCATAGCTCTAGAAGAAAATTGTTCTACATAAACTGAGTGCACAGGTATAACAAGTACTGTTTGCTGTTACACAAAGCATCCACGGGAGCAGTTTTAGGGGGCTGGTAATGGCAAAGATTCCAATTCTGAGTTTCTCTTTGGATAGCAGGGAGGAACAATTTGTTGTCTCGGGTGAAATGTTTGATTTTCATTTTTGTTCTCATCATTACTGACTTGGTGAAAAAAATACAAAATGCATTGGTAGCACACTTAGGGAAGACAGAAAAATGTGTCACCCTTTTTCTGTCTGTTCGAAGGCTCTTTTTGACACTGAGAAATCATACTATGTTTTTTGTTTATTTTCATCCTAAATTGACTAAGATTTAACGCTGGGCACAAGCTTCTGACAGCAGTAATTTTCAACACACCTGCCTACTCTGTGTTGCTTAAGATGTCTCCTGACACAGTATGGCCAAGACTGGGGTCTCAGACCTTTGCAGATCAAAATTAGTACTTGTACACTGGTTCTCCCTTCACAGAAGCAGGCTGGATGCAGAAGTAGAGTATACACTGCAGATATTTTTCCTCAGTATCTTTCCCTCTTTTCTTTTACGTGTTTTTCTTACCTCTTCCATTCTTTCTCTGCCTTACAGAGTGCTAGAGCAGCTGTGTGTATGTGGTCTTCATCCTGATAAAAAATGGATGTGGGAGAGGCTGTTACTGGTTTCTGTTGGAAGAGGGATAGACACAATATTGTAATGTGTATAGAAAAAAGTGGAATTCAGCTAGAGAGAAGAGTACATCTACCCAATACTGTATCTGCTTGGTGTCGTTGTTTCACCCAGAATTATTCCCATAGCAAAGACCACTTTTATAGATAGGATGGTGGAAATTATGTGCCTGCTCTAATGTAGCCTAGTGAGATAATCTCTGAGTTTTAGCTTTTCTGTGGTGGTGTGTGTTTTGTTTGGTGTTTTTTGGGGAGGGGTGTAGAAGGATGTTGATTTAGTTTTGTTTTGTCAACAGTAAGAGAACTGGATTTTGAGTCAGTGTGTTAAACCATTACATTGCAAGATTCTTTATCTTTTGGTGTAAAATTTCTTGACTTGGGATTTTTGAGGAGTTTGTAAGTAAATACACGTTCAAAGTTTCCTGGTTCAAAGGTTCTTCTGTGTTGTGTGCTGATAAAGGTAAAATGTGAAAGAACTGAATGTATGACCAAGGCTTGAGTCACTGACAGAATCCTTCTTCAGTATCTCTTCTGCAGCTTAGTCCCTCTCTGACTGAAGTGGTGAAACAGACTTCAGCAAGAACTGAGAATGTCTAAACCTGTTCATAGTTACAAATGTTTTTCCCCTTAAACTTGAAAGACCTGCCTGGTGGCTCTTTGGTATTGAAATCCCGTCCTGGCACAGGAACGCTGATGAAACTGGCGTGTTGATTTTGGCACTTGCATAAATAACCTCCTTGGAATGTTTTCCAGTTTATATACTTTTGTTAATGAGTCTTTACAACCTGCAGAGATCTGGTAATGTGTCCTTCCTGTCTCTGAGGTATATTGTGAGAATTATTACTCTATTAGGTAAAACTACAGGGTTGTTTGGTTTTTTTTTTAACAATAATTGTGCTTTTTAAATTTTAGTTTGTTTAAACAAGTTGGGACCACTTTTTTTTTTTCTGATTTTAACTTTTGATGGCCTGTCCCTTTTCTCATTTGAGTAGAAGTATGTGTGTCTCAGAGGAAAAAAAAGGGCACTAAGGAAAAGTGCAGGAAAGCTTGTCTTGGTGCTGGAGGGCTGAGACAGCTTCTCAGCCCTCTGGAGTTGGAGGGCTGAGAAGCTGTCTTGTTGAGCTCCTCTCCTACTATTCACCAGTGGTGCAGGAGGTGTTGAAGTGAGTTTGCTGAAGACTTTCCTAGCCAATTTAAAATTTATAATAACAACAGAATAACAGTTAATAATAATGAATTGGGCAGTTTTTTCCACCCCTAAATGCATTCTGTGCTTGCAGTTAAAGAATTCATATACTTTATGTGGAGCCAAGGAAAATTCTGACTTTATTTATTTGAACCCAAACAAAATTTTGGATATGACATGCTGGAAAAGATTTTACAACACAAGAGGAACTGTGTTTAAATTGCCACTGTATTTATCAGACTTATGTAAGTCTGTGGGAGATTTTGACGCTGACAGCTGTTTTGAGAGTTGAATAAAAGAGATATGTCACTGGACTTTTAGCTATTCACACGACAAGTAGAGACTAATCATTACAGTGTTTGTCATAATGTAATTTTTTTGCTTTGTTTATAGCAATGTGAAAGATGCTAACTGGTAAAGGGCGGCAGAATTGAGTCATAGCTTTTGAGTAGTAAACAGATCTACTTTGGAGTCTTTAGAAACACCAGCAGAGAAGTATTCTGTTAAGACTTGCAGTTCTGGAGGACTAGTCTAAGATGGACTAGTAGTGGGTATGTGGATGGCAAAAAAGCAGGAGGGTGAAGTGCTAAATGCTGGTCGTGGTGAGAGCATGGTGGGGGAGTTTGAGCAACCGTGCTGACATCCTGTGTATGTTTGTCCCAGCCTTACTGCTTCTTCAGAATGAGGAAGCTGTTAGAAGGATGAGCCTCAGACTGAGATAGAAGAAAAGAGCAATAAGATCATCCATTGAAGGGTTTAAAGGGTTAAAGTTTTGTGTGGAATCCAGAGGCCTCCTAGTGACAATCAACCTCTCAATCAAGCCCACCTGAATGCAAATATAGAGTTTTGTTCCATCTTCAATGATCTTAAAATTAGCACTTCATAGTAATGACCATTTACTGCGTGTGGGCTTTGTTTTTGTGGTTTTCCTTTTGGTTTTTATCTAGTCTCCCTGTTCTTTGGAGTTGGTGTGATGTGACAGGTCAATAACCCTTAAACTGAAGTAGCTAAAATGAACTAAGTGTCAGGAATATGACTTAGGCATGCACAACTCATGAGATCTTTTCCTGATGTCCTGCTTACTACGGAAGTGTGAGGACTTCTTTAAGCCTTCAGTCCTTGGAACAGTTTCTCACGTGCCTAGAACTAAGCCCATGCTTGTCCCCGTTAAGTGAAGTCTGTGCTGGAAATGAAGTGTGTGCTTAATTGGTGAATGGGCTTGTGGCCTCAGCTGTGTCCTTGGTGCATATGTGGTGGTTTGGCACAGTTTGTTTTGAGCGTGTGACCCTTGGAAAGCATGGCTCTTCCTCAGTTTACCACTCTGAGCCGAACCAGCGACCTTCTGACACCCTGTTACTTCATGGTGGCCACCACAGTGTTTTCCTTTCCGCATGCCGCGTAGCGTGTGCACTTTGCCTCCATGGTACGGCTTCGTGTTTAGGTTTTCAAACATTGGACTTGATGTCTTTCTGTACTGCTGGATGGGTGTCATCTTTGTTTGAAATGACAAAGATTTTAGTTGATTTTAACTGTCAGCTTGTCTTTTTTCTTTGTGGTATCTCACTCAATGCTGCTCGTTAAATGCTGTCTGCATTTTCTAAAAACAGTTTCATTAAAAAAATTCAGTGTCTCTTATTTATCTACCCCGCTACCCTATTAAAATAAAAGGTCTTCACTACCTTTGAATGAAACAAAACCTTTGAACAGTAGCCTGTTGACTGATAGAGAGCAAAGTTAGATTAACTGAAGTTTAAATGATTTAGGAGTTACAACCCTTTTTGGCAGTAGAAGACTGTATGTTCTGTCTCCGTTTGTTGGCATGCTCTTGTCCAGTATGGATAAAGAAAAATAAATTGAACATCTCTTGTATTTTCTTAATTGTTAGCCGCTTGGAAAATTATGGGTCAGGTAAATTGATAACCCTGTAAGTATTCTTCAGTCCATGATTCTACTATTACCTTTCATTAAACTGCTTTAAATGCATGATGACTCAGGCTCTCCCAATTCCACTGCTGCATTTTTCCATTGTCAAAAGTATAGAAGTTTTGGTCTCATCAGGGCTGCATGGCTTTTACTTTGTTTGTTTGGCTAACCTGTTTGGATCTCCATGCTCCAAGACTGAGTAATGCAAGCTTCATTCATGAAAAGGGAACACTTTGTGTACACTGAGGGCATCACTTGCCAGCTCATCAACATTCCCTAATTGTATTTCTTGCTTTTCACGGCTCCTTATGTTAGAAACACCAATTAGACACTTAGTGTGTATATATTTTTTTTTAATATCACACTGTGATCTGTGAACATGTGAAGGCACGTTATTTAAGAATTTATACACGCTTTCAAGTGAATAGCAGAATTTTTGAACCTAGCAAAGTTTGCTTACTATCTGAGTGATGGTTTCTAAGGGCTTTGATTCACAAGCTAAAATGGCTTGCAAAGTTCATGCTTCTGTTGTACACACAGGACTTAGAAAACTGATAATCTTTTGAAGTAGCTGTATCTGAAGAGTGCAGTGATTTAAGGGAAATATCACAGATTTTGTTTTGTCAAGAATGTAGCGCTTTACCTTTCTGCTGTAAATAGGTTGTGAATCAGAAGCCTTGAGCGCTGATTGCTGTTTTCTTCCATTAAAAAGCATTTTTGATACAAAGGAAGGTGAGTGGGATGTAAATGCTCCATTTGTTTTATTTTGTGAGTCACAGTTGCATCCTTTAAAAGTGGCTTTTTCCTTAGGAAATAGTGTAGGTTAAATCAACACTATTTTTCCTTTGACAAGTTAAAATATTTTGTGCTATTTGTCTATAAAATAGACAGTCTTGAGTTTGGACTGAGTTGTAGGTTTTGCAAAGATACAACTGACAGCAAGAACACAATTTCAGTTAGTTTTGGGGACTCCTGGCCAAGGTGTAGTTACATATTGGCTATAGTGTGAGAGGAGAACCTTCTTAGATATATGTCATGATAGATGTCCTCTAATTTTTGAGCTGAGATTTTCCACTGTGTTTAGTTTCACTCTAGCTCTATAATTAGATTCTAAGTTCGCTTAACTTGGATTCTTCAAATGGCATTGGGATATTTTGTCTCTATTACTTGGAGTAAGAAAAGAAAAATCTTTTTTCCCCTTCTTATGGTGAGCTTTGGAACTGGCAAACAAAAAACAGTGCTTTTTGAAACTGTACGATAAACAAAGGTAAGTTTCCTTT
>WAAG01076267.1:39809-55707 GCA_013390105.1 Tichodroma muraria | reverse complement strand
AAAAGAAAAGCTGGATTTAAAATGCAGCAAAAATTACTATCTTGCAAAATTAATTCCAGCACGTGAGTTTGGTAGAGTGGAGAAATTGATTGAAATGCTCATCTTCAGTTTCAGGTGAAAAGAAGTTTACAGGCATCACATAAAGTCAGGAAGTGATTCAGTAGGTTAAAGGCAGTGAGGAGACTGCTGAAGCAGCACAATGACAGAGCAAGTCCTGTCAGGGGTTCAGGAAGAAAGGTTGGAGACAACAAGGCTGCAAGTCGATTGAGCAGGGGAGGACACCCATGTTTAAAATCCAAGTTTCAAAGCAAAGGGTGTCAATGAAGTATTAACAGGATGTTTTCAATTCTGTTTGGACCTAGATAAGAAAATTTGAATGTAGAAAAGAAATGTTTACCATAATAAATAGCATTTATAAAATATGTCCATCACATGATCTTGAACAGGTTTACAGTGGTACTTACAGATTTTATTTTTACTTCATAGCTGATCAAACAACAAATTAAGTGACTTGGGCAGTTACTGAGAAAGTCAGAAGCCCAGGCATTTACTGATCAAGAGCCACTCTGTACAGTACTCTGAGTATAAAGATGCTAGAATTTGCTC
Organism: Tichodroma muraria; assembly: GCA_013390105.1. Taxonomy (NCBI): domain Eukaryota; kingdom Metazoa; phylum Chordata; class Aves; order Passeriformes; family Sittidae; genus Tichodroma; species Tichodroma muraria. The sequence continues at coordinate 55,101 of WAAG01076267.1, read as the reverse complement.
TTTCACACAGGGAGCTGTTCATCTCACATCTGACATTTCTGTGCAATTACATCCCAAAAATGCTGAACTGCTGTAATACCATTGCTTCTTTACCTGAGTTCAGAGCATCACAAAACTATTTCTAGGCTTTGGAAACTGATGTCAAATGTTTATCAAGACAGCCTGCAATTTCTCTTTGCGTTTTGTCTGCATTTCACAGCATATTATAAGTGGCATGTCAGTAAAAAATAGATTCAGTCTTGCCAGCAACAGAAAGCAAAGAAGGAAGCGGCGGTAGTTAGCTCCCAGCAATGTTCTCTTGGGAACAAGTCTGAACCGAGGCAGCTTTAGGGCTCTTTAGTTAAATTAGAGTTTTCCTTCAGTCCTCTGCATGATGGGGTTGTTCTTTTAAGGACACCACCATTTTGCAAACATCTTAAAAACTGAAATACAGTCTTTGAAAACAGGCATTTTCTTGTACTGCCTAGGTTATAGTAGCTACCAGCTTACAAAACACAGAGAAAATACCTCTCAGTACATCACAAAAGAGAGCAGAAACATTCCATAAAACACCAGAGGGGTACTGTCTCTGGCTGACAAGATTTATCTTTAAGGCACAAAAGCCTTGAGGGATGTAACAAAGATCCACATATCTGAAACAAGGAACCAAAGAGAGTTGTGGCCATTTCCATTACTGGGTTCCAAGGCAGAGCTGCAATGCTGCTGTGCATGTCCATCCTCTGCTGCCCACCTCATGCTGCTACAGGGGGCTAGGTTGGGCTGAGTTTCAGAGACTGCTTATGTCAGTATTCCAGTTGTTTGAGGCTTTTTCCAGAAAACCCATCTCATGCCCCTATTTTGTTGTGAGTTATCTGTCATTTTTATTACTGCACTGGATTCAGTTTGATTTGTGGATTAAGTTTACACTGATGAAAGTAGACCTGAGTACATTCCAGTCCCCCTAAACAACTGTTACCCACCTTCCAGCTCCTTATTTTAGCATCACCTTTTGGGCTCATTCTCCTCTATTCCCTACTCATTTGTGCAGTGGCTTATCATGGTTCCAAAAAGCCTTAACAGTGCTTCTTCCACATGGCTTGCCACAACTGGAAAATGGTGCTGATTGTCCTGGATCAACTGGCTAAGAGGATGAACAGATAAACATAGAAATTATTAAGTTTGGCATTGTACTTTTTTCCCTGTCAGTGGTGCTCAATCCAGCAATCCTTGGTGCTACAATCTCAAACGTGGTGTACTGAAGAGATCAACAGATCTCTGAGCAGGAGGATGTGGCCTTCTCTGGAAAGGCTCCAATGTAGTGTGGCCACAGCAAAAGGAAGCAAAAGTGGTTTAATCATAGGATGATCATGCCATGGTGACTCACTGATCATGGATAGATNGTGACTCACTGATCATGGATAGATTGCTGGGCTTGCATATCCAGAATCCACCAGGAGCCTGAAGTGTGAACAGGCTTTGGCAGGAAGCTGAAGTGTGCAAGTGTTTGAGCAAACAGAGAGTCCTTTATTCTGTAACTTACCAGAAGAGTTGTCTCCTTGGATGCCTGATCATGAGGATGGCAGTACGCTCACTGTTTTGCTCAGAGCTGTAAGCAACCTTCAGTAATGTGGATAGTCAGAGAATATGCCAGACTTATGTAGTGGCCCTTAGGGAAAATTACTCACTGGAGCCATTTATACCAGCTTATATTTGCAAGGCAGGGAAAAAAAAAAAAAAAAAAAAAAATTTTGGCCTAGCATTACAAATTTTAAATCCATAAAAGAAAAATACTGAAAGTGATTATGTTTGCATGTTGAACGGTGCTTAAAGGAGATAAAATAGCAACAACTGAAAAATCTGCTGAAATTTGCTGAAAAATCTAAGTATAGATAAGGTGGAAGTAAAACCAAGTGGATCTTAGCTGATCATTTTCCAGCTTCTTTCTTCTGGTTCCTGGCTTCAGCGATCTTTTTTTATTAAGTTTTGAATGTAAATTATTTTCTTTTCACATTACGTTTTAAAGACAGCAGAAACTTGTATATAGGTGCTTTCAGAGCTGACCTGCTTTTTATGACTCTTACAAAATCCCTTTGAGAAAGGAATAGGAAAAAAAAAGTAAAAGGACAGTGTTTGCCAAATGGCATTAATGCCTCCTGTCAGTAGAGAGAGGGGAAAAAGGTATAATAAAACTCACTGCTATTACTTAGGAAGCTTGAAAAATTGATCTCTAATGGAGTTGGAAAATACTTTAGGAAGCTATTTAGGGACACTGAGAATGTGTAGAACACAAAATTAAACACAAGCTAATACTGAGGTAAAAACCTCAAGAAATTCTAATTTTCACTAGGAAAAAGCTAATTCAGAGGAGAGATTTTCACATGTAACTCACCATCCTTTGCAGGGCTTTAATCACTTAAAATGTGTACTGCAAGTTCCTACAAACTAGTTTCTGGAAAGCCAAGAAGGCAATGGATCAAGCACCACAGGGCAATATCTAAAATTTGAAACATACGGACAGCAATTAAAAAGTAGCAGAGATTACGTGGAAGAACAGAGAAGTATAAATAAATTGGGTGCTGTTTTTTCCTTCAGTTTTGTGAAAGTTCCAGGAGTTTTGGCAAAACCAACATTTTAGTCAAAACTGCATAATATGCAAATCTGCCAGAAGTACTGATTTTCCTGCAATATACTGAATCTTTCATAACAAGAAAGATTGGGCACCTGAGTTTTTTACCAAGACAACAATCTCTTTATAAAAGTGCCAAGTCTATAAAGGAAATCCTGAGAAACAGCAGAGAGAAGACAGAAAGAAACTGCCAGAAAGGATTGTGGAATAATTCAGGTTAGAAGAGACCTAGCAAGGGCCCCAACCTCTTCTCAAAGCAGGGGCAGCTCTGAGGCCAGACCAGGTTGCTCAGGGCTGTAACCAGTCTGCTCTTGAAAACCTCCAAGGGCAGGGATTACACAACTGTAATGCTGAAGGAGGAATTGAGGTGGTAATAATGAAGAAATTAAAAATCGGTTAGTCTTTTGCAGAGTAACATAGGTTTCAACAAATTCCCGTGTTTTGCCAGTACTTAATGAGCTGCGGTGTACCTTGCTGAGGTAACAAGTCCTTTGAGGCACTCAGTCAAGACAAACTGCAATAAAAATATTAGTGATTGAATGTGCAAGTTGCATGAGTTCTTAAGGATAGCTACCAATATTTGTCCTAATTTTGTCTTTTTCAATTACATGTTTACAGCTACATTGTGCATTTATGTACCACCAGTTAATTTTTAAAGAACATAAAAACTTCGTCATTGTATTTATTTGGCCATATAAGCCCCATTGATATTTTACTGATGTACAGAGAAGTGGTTAACTCATGGTCCATGAGCATGCAGGTGGCAGCTGGGTGGAGAAACACAGGTTTTGTGTTGTTTGTACCTCAGTGATCCTTCTCTGCAGGGGAGAGGTTGCAATAATAAAGTCGTACAAGAGAATTCTCTGTGAACATTGAGTATTTTCTCCTGAAAAGGTCCAGAAAATGCCTGAAGAAGGAGTGCTGAAAAATAGTATGCTTCATGCTTTGTATTTTGCACTGTTTTTTCCCTCAGGTATGTGACATAGCAAAGTTTTAGAGCCTAATAAATGATCTCCATATAAAGAAACACAAAAAACTAAAAAAGAAAAATAAAAAAAATTAAAAACACTGGCTTTGAGGCCATGTACAAAGCTGGAGGAATGTGAGGCTAGTACAGTCCAGAATTTAACATCTGTATCCTGCTGCTGCTAAAATGTGGGTGTAGTCACAGTTGTTTGCCCTTTCGTTACAAAGTGGAGGTTATTAAACATCCCTGACAATAGAAACAGGTATGATTTAATAACAGCTGCTACCACAGAGAGGACTGTGCCAGTTACGTTTGCACTGCATTTATATTTACAGAGGCAAGTTTGTTCAGAAGAAAATTATCTGTCTGTGAATCTGTACTGACATCAAAGTATATCTATTAAGTACTTCTTCCATGTAGCAGAGAATGGAAATGGAAAGATAACATCAGAAAATTAAGTATTTGCCTAAAATACTGAAATAAATGTTAAAAATAGATAAACAAAACAATCAATTTCTGGAACGTCGTATTATTGAAGGTGTTTTCATAATCAGCACCAAATTCCCCAGAGAAGATAAAGGGGAGAGGACAGATTCCACAATAACTATCAGGTTGCTTATGAAGGTTACTACAATATTTGTCTTGCCCATTCCATGCTTTGCTATGCAGTCAGAAACAGATTTCAGTGTTTTCGAGAGCTGTTCAAGCATAATTAGAAACTCAAAATGAGTTGAAATCTCAGCTGGCGGCCTAGCAATTTGTTTTCATGCTGCAAGTGATTTAAGATTTATATAAGCGTAACTTTTTGATGGAGAAAGGGGATATCCTCAATCCAAGTATCCCATTATACCTCTGTTTTTGTGCAAGGTACAAAGCACTCAGTGTCCAGCCGAGCGCTGTCTTCTGCCCCTTTATGGCGCAGAACCTTGGTAGCTGAGGTGCCGCTGTCTCTCAGAGACAAACACCGCAGTATAATTGTAATAATGTTATGTAGGGCGGCATTTGTTTCATTTGCAGTACAGTGCAGCGAGAGGGTAATTTCTGACAGTATTAGCAGTGCGGGGGCGAGGCTCCCCTGGAGTCGGGGGCGGTTTCTGGCCGGGCGCGGGGCTGCGGCGGCAGTCGGGGCGCGCCCGGAGGCTGCCCCGGCTCCCCGCGTCCTCCGGCGGCTCCGCGGGGTCTTTGGTGGAGTCCTTCGGCAGAGGCTGGCAGCTGCCTTCCCTCAGCCAGGCCGGACTGCGGAACCCCAGGACCGTCCTCAGGTGCCTCCCCGGGGAGTGAGAGGGACTGTTTGTTCAAGGGGTGCAGCCCGCTGAGTGCACACTCTGAGTGAACAAGAAATCGCTCCCAGATGACTTAAGATGCAGGGCTTCTTCAAGTGTCCCTGTTTCCTTATGTTCAAAGAGCCTTTTAATAAAGGACTGCATACCTTGGCTGAATTAATTTTAGTTTCAAATCACCATCTTTTTAAAAACGGGGAGCATGCTGGTGCTTTAGAGTGGTATTTTTCATGCCGTCTAGAGAATAATAGAATCCTGGTAGAGTGGGATGTCCGCAGGTGTACTTCTCACTAAGGCTGTTCCTTTCTCTGTCCCTGGCTGCCACACAATAGTGTATCGGTGGGACACCCTCACTGGTGACAGATGACACTCTTTGGAAGGAGAGTTGGAGGAGGGTCATGTAAGGACTGTATTTGCCTTTTCAGTGCAGGCAGGAAGATGGAAAATAATAATTTTAATTAAAAAACAACATGAAGTTTATCTATATATATAACGCATACATTTGAGAGACCTCAATCAACTTATCCTTGAGACCAGTGGAATTATTTTTGCAGTGGCATGGAAAAGGCTGTGATGTAGATAGCCTTCAGTTACACAATCAACTCTGCTTAGAAACAAAATACTGATTTTAAAATGTAATATGATACCTAATGAAATTTTAATTTAAATTCAAATAGCAATGTTCCTGTGCTCACCATCCAGCTCGAGTCATGACATTAAATCATGTTTTGATAAGATCTCATTACTTGTGTTGTAGTATTATAAAGTACCAAGACATTGACATGTTCTGAAGGCTCATTCACCTTATTGCTCTCCTGGCTCTCAGGTTGTACAGGTTGTACAAGATGGGGCTTGTGCTGCCGCAGGGAAGCATCACTGTTCACACCCTTGTCTCTGGGCCTTTCGTGACCACGCATGGGTAAAGCTGACCCTGCATATATATGAGCAAAGGTTTTGCAAAGCTCACATTTTGCCTGTTGGTTTTAATATAATGAGGGCAACAGCCACTCTATTATCTTGTGCATTTGCAGATATAATAAACATTGCACACAATTCGTAATCCTTCTCAAATATGCTTATGTAGGTAGAGATTGTTTCACTGATTTTCCCAAATGATCTAAGCATTCAGTGGTTACCTCTCTAATTTATTTCTGTGCCAAGAATAATGAGTGTGTTAACTGCTCATGATGCAGCTCTGGCTGGGGAACAGAGAGAGGAGGTTTCATGTGAGTTATGGCAATACTATAGTGTTCATGGGGGAAAAATGCCTCCACCTTCTTTCCTCTTCCATGTAAATCTCTGTCAATCCCTGCTACCACTTCCAGACTACAGGACTTTTAAGGAGAAATAATTAATTATCTCCACAATCAATTTGTCAGGGCTATTAAGGCCTATTATTACAGCCAAGGCAGTGATACAGTTAGAGAAATAAAAGAGTAGACTGGGAAAAAATCAGTCCATACTGTAAGACAAGTGTACAAAGAAGGTGTTTCTTCTAGTAAAGTAGTTTTGGATGCTTTCTGTGGTGACCTATGGGCTAGGCTTTCTCTTTCTTTTTTTTTTTTCCCCCCTGGTCTTGGCATATATTACTCAGAAACCAAAGAGATGCCCATTTGTGAAAACAGCATATGGGTACCCTGAGAGAAATATTTAGAAGTAGTATGCAATCTATTTGTCCAGCAGTGCATGTCTAAAAAGCAGCAGTGCATGTATTTGATGTTAAATGTCAGTATGACACACAGCCAGGAAAGAGTCATAGGGTTGATTTCAAACTCTGTATTTATAATTGGGTCTTAGGGAGAATAAAAACAAAAGTCTGTTTTGAAGGCTTCTGCTTCTAATGAGAAGCTTTTGAAAAATAGGGGAAAATAAATAAAAATTTCTATAGAAGGCCTTCTTTAAAACACTTCTTACATTTATCATCAGAAACTGTATAAATCACTTCAGCATCTTGTTGTCAATTATCATATTTACTCATCTTAAAAGAGAAGTCAAAATATTATGTGGCTCTTGGAGGTTTGCACACTTGGCAAAAATTGGTTTCTTCAGCTTTGAAAAGGCTTTCAGAAATATTTGCTAGTTAGGGAGCAAGTCTTATGGTGAGAAGCTGTATCTTTTATTAGACTTGAGCATAACGTTGGAAATACCTGACAAACTTTCACACAAAGGGGTCGAGGGACTGAAAACAGCCACACTGACTAGACTTCACTGGGAAACTTGCTTTAATGCTTGTCCTTGCTTTACCTGCTGGAAGAAGAAGAAGAATTTCAGTCCCTAGGCTCTTGCTTTAGCACTTTTCACAAGTATTATAATCTCTCACATTTAAAAAGGGATGTGACAGTTACAGTTTTTCAGCTGGCACATAGAGTTGAACTGACAGATGTGTAAAGAAAAGATTTAGCTAATGATATTGATATAATGTGGATTCTGTGAGGCCTAAACACTTGAATGAGAAACAGCCATCCAAGACTGGTAAATATAGCATTTGCCCTGTTAGCTTTGAGCTTTGCACTGTAAATATTTTTGCTTTGAATCCTTCTGTCATGAGTGTATAGGTTTAGCTAGATTAAAGCATTGTTCTAGTTAAGAGCCTCTGGACTTTACTATAATATAGGTTGTGCAATGTGTGGTCCTATACTAAAGGGATGGTTTCTCTGGTACTGGGGCAGTCAGGAGAATTTTTGACTATGTATTTCTTATAGTTGGAATTTGAGTAAAGATACACCTGTAGTAATATATATTTATCTTACTAATGCTTCCTGGGTAATGCACAACCAGTTTTAGCAGAACAGAGCTGAACCCTGACAATCCTGGAGACAGATGCCAGCTGTGAGTTTCTCAGAAGAGCTTCTATTTTGGCAAATGTAAATCAGTTTACAGATCTGTTTGCAGTATAGGTGCCTGGAGAGCTGGACTGAATCTAATAATTTAAGAGAAATAAGTGAAGTTTGGACTCTGTATCAGTATAGGCAGTGTGATGACTCATAAAAAAATCTCATTTAGTACTTCACATCTTTTTGAACCTCTTGTTTACTGTGCTAAGCATACTCAGTATTACTCTGTGATCAAAGCTTGATTTTGTAAATTTTGAACTAAAATCATTTCTATTTTTTTTTTCTGAAAAATTTCTTACTGAAAATGCATTACAGGTTGCAGTTAATGGGACCAAGTGTAAGATGCCTGCATGCCTTTTGAAGGTTCTGAGTGATTCAGTGACAACTGGTTCCACCGTGCCTTTATACAGCCAATACTGTATAAATCTCCAAACTAAAAAAAATGAGCATCTAAGAATTTCTTGCACGTGCATGATGACATATCGTACGGGACTACTGGAAAAATGTCATGCAATTATCCAGGGAGTGAAGCAAGCCCTCCTGTCTCAGATGAGGTACAGGTGCCCTACCTGTGTAAGGCAGAGGATGCCTTTTGCCCACAGGTTCAGAAATCTGCAGCCGAGGTGACCTCTGTGCTTGAAGCGTAGGTAAATGCCGTGTGAGTGTAGATACATAGTCATGTTACCTTTGCCAGTAAATTCAGCTTAAAAAGTCCCTGTCTTTGGCTACTTATTCCTGCCTTTGTGCTCCAAGGATAATTTTTAAACCAGTATCACTTCAGGTATAACCCCATGCAGAGTTAGCAAGACGCGTCTATGGAGGGGGTGACACGGTGCCAGAGCAGAAACGAGTGGCCAAGTGACATGAGCAGAATGTGGAGCTTTCATCACGTTAATGTTGCCCACTCATTTCATGTGCTGTGACACATCAAAGCCTAAAAGCCAGCCCATGACGTGCTTTTCTTTCCTGACAACAACAGGTCAGGAAATAATGCAATATCCTTCCACACCAAGCACTTTCTGTTCTAGTAACCTCTCATGTAAATTGCCGTGTTGAAACTGTTACATACACTGAAAACTTTTAAACTTATTTTTAAAACTTGTAGCGACATTTATTTATATAATTAAAAATACTAATATTAACCAAACTGTAACAGTTACAGATGAAACAGGGCATACTGCAAAACATGTTGTCCCTGAGAGCTAAATTTTGCTATTGATTGCAGACACAGCTAAAACAGAATATATAATATCATAGATAACCAGATGTCTACTTAGTTGCTACAGACTAAAAGTAACTGAAAAGCATTCTTAACTTCAGGATGTAAAGTATGTGATGCTCAACGAACATGTCTTAAACGAGATCCCTTGAGGGTGTAGTCTGAATTATTGAAATATGGAGTTAAAACTCATGAAACTATGTTGTGCTGCAGTGTTTTATAACAAAATAATATTTTATGCAGCCATGTCTCAGGCTTATATATTTTAGAATGATAATGATTTGATAATGATTTTTTGAAAGGGAGCCCCCAACAAAACCATCTCAGACCAGTGGTGACACCCCCTGTGTAATATAATCATCCAATAATATGTAGTTAAGAAACCTGCAGGGTGTACAAACAAGGTAACTTGAGTTTCTTCCAGTGACACAAACAGCGATCTTTCTTAAATGCCTTTTTTTTTTCTTTTTGTAATTGTTTTTAGTATTTGGAGGTAGAAACGAAAGCAAATACCAAGATGGAAAGGGTTCATAGCCCTATGGGCGTGACCATCAGGAGCTTACTCACCTTACTTACCTCCTCTAAACCTTACTGAAGTTGCTCTTGTAAAGCAGGTGCTACTGGGACAGAGCTACCAACTAAGGTAAAGATTACACTGGAATTAACTGGGTGTAATCTGGTGTTCCTACTTTTAAGCACATTGTTAGCTCCTTGACTTGATGGATTTGTGCATGTGAATTTTAAAAGAATAGATGGAGTCTTGTACCAGTTGTAATAAGAAAGGCAAGAGGATAAAAATAAATTTGAGATTCTAAAAGATGAAAGCTGAGTCGCAATAAAAATAGATTATAGGTTATAAAGTTCAGTAATCTAAGTTTCTACATTTTTTGCAATTATTCAATAACGTCTTTTTGGTATGAAGAATTAAGCAGATGAGCTCACACTTTTGCATCATTATCTATAAACACTTCTAGCAGTGTAACAATTTTCAGTATATATTTTTGTCTTGAATGTAACAATTTTCAGTACACATCTTCATTTTGTGCATGCTCTTCTCATTAACAAAAATGAGTCATGATAATTTCCTGTAGTACTCATTGCAAGTCTGATATTTGTGCTCAAGAAACTGTAGAAGTGATCTCACCTTTCAAAACTATCTGGTTTAGAAAGCCACACCTCTGCAACCTACTGTCCTCCCCATCTTCCCTCCTCCTTATAGTGGTGATTATGTTTGGTTTTCAGAGAATGGTTTTGTCACTTTGTATCTTGTGCAAGGGTTCCTGGAAAATTTCTGGGTTTGAATACAGAGTTGTTTGCCAGGAAGGTGATTAAATGCATCAATTTTGTTAAGCTGGCCCTGGACTGCCTTTACAAATCACTCAGTGTTTGTAAGCAACAAAGCCTGTGTGCATTGTCTTCACTTTTACTTTCTAAAGTTGCCTGTGCAGTTAACCTTTGGTGCATGTTGCTTATTGTCTGGGGGAGCATTTTTAAGCACTTTTCGCTCTCTAAAAGCTAAATGTGATAAATAAGACTTCTAGATCAGTGTAGTATGTGTGATGCTGTCTGCAGTGTGACTGTTTCTGGGACTGCAATTACATCAGCACTGAATTTGCACCTGATGAAGTGTCACAGATGTCTTTGATTATTTTAACAGTCCCCTCTCTACCAAATAAACCCCGGGGAAAGTAGAACAATTCCGAATATCTGACATTTTGACATCCAGTGGCTACTTAACAGTGAAGCATTTTGTAAAATCTGCCTTGATCAGCTGCAGTGCATTGAAGTTTACAGTCCCGTTCATAAAACGTCTGAGATGGGAAGTAGAGTAGTTACATAACATTTCTGTAATGAATTTCTGTAATGAATCAGCTCTGCTGCCATGAAGCACAACTAAAACTCACAGATAATATTTTCTTCAACAGTAATCTCAGATTTTGTCACTACACAACTGTGTAGTTTCTCCAAGAATGACAGTTTCTCCAAGACCTGGTCCAAACCATGGAGATGAGTTTCTTTTTATAAGGATATCCCAAAATGATAACCAAAGAGAATAGATTTCAGCTCTGCAGTGATACATTCTTCAAGTATTTTAAGGCTGAAAATAATGTTGCATTGCCACTGTAACCTACTTTTACTTCTATTTGTACATTTCCCATTTGCTTACAAGTTGAAGTGATATTCAGGCTGAACAGAAAAAATGCCCTTGCATTGTGTTAAACCTAATACTACTTTTTAAGGTGTTAAAAATGAAATAACAATAAGTTTAAACAGCAGGAGGTAAGACAGGCCACCTGTGTGAACATGTTGGGTTTATTCCCATTCTGAGCATATCCAGCCTCTGGAGCATACTCGAGGTGTGTGCTATAACGTGTTAATGAGAGGTGAAGTACAGATTTTGTGATTTTTCTTTGTCTAACAGTTCCAGTATGTGAGAGGCAGTGAATTACTGGAAGACTCTATTCCCTGTATATTGAGCAATTCTCTGCAGTGTTTTCAGAAGAGGCACTGCAGTGATATACAGCCCTTTAAAGAGTCAATAAGTATAGGGACCAAGCTTTAACTGTGTGGAAGTGGGAGGGAGCTAAGAGTCATTACTAGGCATCATCACTACATTAATTTTTTCCTTAGGGACTTGATTCATTAAGACACTGAAGTTCTGTGTAATTTTAAGGACATGGATTTCCCACAGCTTTCTCTAAACCACTTTTTTACATCTTGAGGTAGAAACAGATACTTTCTTCTCTTGTGGTTTATATGGTGAACTCTAATTTTCTCTTCCCCTTTTTTCTTTGTTCCTGAAATGCTGAAATCATGTGGCAACTACCAATATAGAATGTACAATATCAACTAAACTGCATGACATAATTGATAATATATTGGCCTATTTATAGCTAAGCATCCCAAGACTACCTCATAGGGCAGCAAAACTGTCTGCTATCTCTGAAAGATCTTATATGAATTGTTCTCTTTCTGAGCCACACACACACCACAAAACCCACAGGAAGTTGTCTCTGTAGTGGCTGCGGTTCTGCAGTTTCCTTCTTCCCCATCTTTAAGTGGTCAAAACATTTCTTAAAAAGTTAAGTCAACACAAAGTAGAGAATAGACTTCCTGTTCTTGTGGTGTAACAGATACTTATGCCCTCAGAAAGGAGGATTCACACATCTGACTGTCCTTCTGTGTCCTTTGAATCAATGGAGGGTTATGGTTTGAACTTATTAAATAATAGTTTTATTTTTAGGTTTCCTACCAAGAAAATATAATAGTACTTTTTTTAGACATCTCCCAGTAGCAGTTATTTAAAGGATGAGTAAAGCACTTGCTTTTTTCAGCCCTTGACTTCTAAGACAATTTTCTGTCTAAAGATAGGGGTTAAAGATGATCCTGTTTTCAGGACCTATAAGAGCAGAATCAGGAATATGCTTTAAAATTCTGATCCCTTTAAAAATTCCCTTTAAAATTCTGATCTGAGCTAACAGATGGGACTTGCTATATAACTGTATCTGACTGAATGTACTATATATATAAGGCATGTGTATATATATATATACACACCTAAACACTAACATATACATCTCTCTTGCTATATATCAATAGTGTATATAAATATATAGGCATCTGCTGTTTCATTAAATATTTTTAAAGAGAACACATGAATACACTGTAATCCTAACAGTCTTAACAATATATAACTTGCTCTTTCAGGCATGAATTTTGTAATATTTAGTTAAAAATTAAAAAAATAAAAACCCACCCAAGGTTAAATAGGACTATAAAATTCAAAGTTACTTGCACTTAATTCTATGTTGACTTGACTAACATTTGATTTGGCGTTTTCAGTACTGTTGATGGTAGATTCAGTTGTGAGCAATTTGTTAATGAAGAGATGCAAAAATTCTCCTGAAGGAAGAATTTCAAAGGACAGCAACATGATTCTGTTATTGCTTTATATAAAAACAAGCAAAACCATTCATTAAAAATAATTTTTATCTATCAAAAATATATGCATTTTACCAATGCTAATAGAATAAGATGGCATTTCTGGCCCCTCTAATTTGTATCAAGAGTAGAGATAAAGATTTAAATAACTGTTGGATGGAAAGAGAAGGAATATGATGGACGGAGGGAAGGAAGGGAAGGAACAAATAATAAAAAATAAAAGGAAAAAAGGAGAAGAGAGGAAGGAAGGAAGGAAGAGAGGAAGGAAGAGAGGAAGGAAGAGAGGAAGGAAGGGAGGAAGGAAGGAAGGGAGGAAGGAAGGAAGGGAGGAAGGAAGGAAGGAAGGAAGGAATCTCCTTAGTCTGTTGGCCAAATGAGTTGTGCATATCCAGCTGTTTTAAACCCCTAGCAGAACTCCTTGTTAAATGGTCTCCCTCCTTGTTAAATTTAGTGTATGGATTGAAAGCGTTTTCTCATCCAATGTAAGATGATACAAAAATGGTGCCTCCATCTTTGCTGGAATTTTCTTCGCCTAATTTTTCTTTCACCTTTTTATTTGTTCCCCATCTTTCTCCCAACACTTTAATAACTGCTTTTCTTTCCCATGGTCTTCTCCCTCAGTTTAGGGAATCCATTTCCACCTCTGTTTGCATGCCTTCAGTCCTCTTTCATTCCCTTGCCTCATCTTGGTTGATCATCTTTACAATGTTCACAGCCTGTCCTCCTCCCCAGCCTATAGGTCTTGTCCACCCTTCCCAGAACTATTCAAGGAGAGAAAGATGAAAGGCAGGGATTATTTTACCCTACAGTTTATCAGGTCATCCTCCCCTGAGTTTCTTTCCATTCGTCTCCACACCTTGAAATCTTCCCCCTCCTTCCCGTTGTGATCTCAGCCTTTTCCTTCCTGCCTCCTCTGGTGCATACTCTGGCATGTGGGCATAAAAAGCTCACATTCCGCCTTCTGCATGTGTAGATAGAGTAAAAAAAAAAATAATCTGAGGCTTAGTTACATCTAGCAATTAACAAAAAATATGCTGTAGTGTTTTCATGGAAGGCGCCAGCGGAGGGGCTCTGGCAGGAGGCCACGCTGCAGCACGGGAGAGCTCCCATGGAGCCGGGCCGCTCCGGAGCTCGGCACAGCGGCCGGGGCTCCGGGGGAAGGGAAAGGAGAGGGCGAAGCCGGATGTTCGGGCGCTCCGGGAGGGGTCCGGTGTCAGAAAGCCGGGGACGGTGCTGACAGAGGTGCCTGCAGCCGTGAGGCTGTCCCGGAGGCACTGCGGAGAGGTGCCGGCGGCCTTGCCCTGCCCTGCAGGGCCGCACTCTCGCGCCATGGTGGAGGAGTTGGCCCTTCCCCCCGATTTCGGACTGCTGCCTTGGGAATTTGCTTCAGCTATTTCCTGGAATATGAATTTGTTTATTTTCAAAAGAGAACAAACGTAAAATTCATTACAGTAGCTTTGCAAAGGTAGGGCGTTTCTTGGTGGAAGAGTGATTTGGATGGTTGAATTATTGCCTCTTTTTAAGGATTTAAGAAAATCGTGGTCCTGATACCGTGGCTTTTACTGTCATATATATCTCATGAAATCTTTGCAAAGTGAGTGCAAAGTACTCCCATTTTGATTTCGGATTTTTCTGACTTTCTTTTCACTGGAACCTTATGTACCTGATTAGTCATGCCACTTGGGCTCTTATCTAATTCTAAAGAGTAAATTAATCAACATCATAAACTATGGACCATAGTAATGTGGCTAATGAACAGTGTGCCATCTTTTCAGTGGGGTTTGAAGCACTTTAGTGAGTGATGCTTCTGGAAGTTGTTTGGTTATGACTTGGCCTTACAAAAATTGGGACTGCGCGCAGCTTTCTGTGGCATGAGCCATCTCGAAAGCCAGAACTCCAGCTGTATTTTCAGACAGCCTCATCGTGCATGGGTTGGGGATCCAACGCCCAAAAGTAAAATAACATCTTTAAAAGCCTTTCCTTTTAAATGGAAAAAAAAAAATTGCAGTATTTCTCGTAGTGCTTAAGTAAATACTTTGCTTTGTAAAGGACACTAAAAACGCTTTGTCTAAAATACTGGGAAAAGTTTATTTTTCAAAGCCACAGGCAGCAGTTCACGGTGCTATAGGAAATGCTAAGGCTATGCAGTCACCACCTTAAAGCAAAGCAAATCTCTCGTTTTCTTTTTGTGTCTTTATTGCTTTTATCTCAAGAACAAAATGTACAATTAAGGAACTCGAAAAGTAACGTCCCGCCCCTTCAAACAATGGGCAAACGCAAAAGCAGGTTTGAGCCCGCGATGATCGACATCCCAGTTCTGCGGCCAGCTCCAAGGGGGCAAAATGCCTCCGCCGTGAGCGCTGCAGGACTGCGCGGCCGCGGGCTCCGCTGCGCGCCCGCAGCCGCCCCGTCCCGCGGCCCCCGCAGCGCTCGGGGCGGGCCGGG
>WAAG01076267.1:28038-39055 GCA_013390105.1 Tichodroma muraria | reverse complement strand
GTTGGACGTGCGGGCCCCGGCGGCGGGACGGCTGCGGCAGCCGGGCCCTGCCCCCGGGAGAAACCCCCGCGCTCCCGCCGGTGCGCTGGCCGTGCCCTTTTGTTCCAGACTGCAGCCGGGTAGCAATTAGGAAAGGTTCAACCGGGAGAGTCCAGTACTGCAGGATTTTTTTCCTGTGGCCGCTGAATCAGTCGGGGATGATTGTTGCTGACATACGGTAAACAGCTTTGGGGCGGCAGTAATCCGTCAGAAACTTGTGCCGGTCCTCCACCTGATCGGTAGGTGTTGCCGGTGCAGGTGCACGTTGCGGGGTGTGTACTCTGACCTCCCCCGGCACTGCGCGGCGGTGAGTAATGCCGAGCGGCCCCGGGGGGGAGAGGTGGAGTTAGGAACGCTCAACAGGTTATTTCTCCTTCGTGTAAAATTAAAGGTTTGCTTTGAAACTAGTTTGAATTTGAATTAAGAACTAATTTTTAGCTTGTGTAGTTGCTTCGGCTTCAGCGCGACGAGTTCCCGTCGTGCGTGTTAGCTGGTGTTACCGGAGCTCGGCTTAGTGGCGTTTGCTTTCGAGTGAAACTACGTGGTTTCGGTCTGATGTCACTTGCTGGTATGCACTTACTCAGAAGTGGTATTCTACAGGCTAAAGTAAAATGTACACCTTACTGTATTACTGCCGAAAACCTTCAGCACTTGAGATACTAAGTAGCAAACTTACTATAGTTGTAAGAAGCGGTTAGCTGGCGATTTTACCAATTCCAGAGTCTTACTTTCGAGGTGACTTCGAGGCAACCTCAGCTTCCAGAGTGGAATTTCAAAAACTTAAAAGCTAGTGTTGACTACTGAGTTTCATGCCTCACTTTAAGTATGCTTCTGGAGGTACTGTGTTTTATTTTAACATATACACAAACACATTTCAGCAATAAATGTTTGTCGTTGGAAGAGTAACTTATTTTGGGTAATATTTCACACTTCTGCTATAACCTAGCCATGGAGACAGATTAAACATACTTTCTAGCCCTTTTCAAATGCATTTATATTAACAACAAATAGGATTTGAAGATAAATGTATTGAATAGTGTTGTGTTAGAATTCTGCTGTATGGGGGATTGTGAGAAATTGCATCAACTTAAATTTGGCAGATTTTTTTTTTTTTTTTGGTGGAAAATCGGGGTATGAAATTCTCATTTCTCATTCAAAATGCTCTCTTTAAATACAGCTGTTTTGTGAGGCTGAAGACAAATATTGCCTTCCACACGTGCATGTACTGTCTTGAAGTGTTTTTCTATTTTTAAATAGGGAAGTGGATTTAAAGTTGCAGAAGTGTACAGAAAGTATATCTGTTTTGGCTGTAGACTGGTGTTAATTAGAAGTTGTGTCTTGCCATAGCAGTTACTTGAAACTACTTCTGCTCATGGTCATATCACATTGGCCCTTGGAGCTTGCATACATGCATACAGTATCAGCCAAACTAATTATACTGAAAGGTATGTTAATTTAAGAATGTTGCAAAATATAGTCTCACTGGGGTTTAACTCTTCACTGGGATGCTTTCACATTTATAAAAGTCATGTAATTGAAATAGCATGTCTTTCTTGGGGAAGAAACCTCATTTTGTAAGTCCTGTGGCTTGGTGTAAATTCTTAATCTGTGGTAGCTTTTCATCAAAATTATTTTTTACCTTTTTATCTTGATCACGGGAGTGTCTTTAGAGACTAGAATCTGATGCATACAGTTCATATGAGTTTCATTGTCAAAACAGAGGTGCTGTCAGTCGATGGATAATGTTAATTGCATTTCAACCATTAGGTCTTGGCCTGCTCTCCGTGTAATTTTAATAGTTACAGACAAGAAGATTAAAAAGTATTTTGGAAATGCTAGACTATCGGGGGATTTCTGTGTCCACATTCTAGATCTTGTTTCCTTTCGTTACTCCTTTGGACATGGTATCTGATTTCTCATTTTTGGGGTTGTAATGCATTAAAAAAGCCTCTTGACCAGACAAAACCTAAATTAAAAAAAAAGAAAAAAAATCCTATTTTTTGTTAGCTGAATATTTCTTATTTGTACGAGATAATCTTGGCTGCTGTGATTGATTGTTACGCCCTACTATCAGCAGTCTTTAACAAACAGTTTCACTGCCCTTCGGTTTTGATTACTTAGCTTTTTCCCCTGCTGTGCTGTAGAAGAATGTGGTTTTATTACGGTGTTCCGTGCTGGTTGTAGCTGTTGATAATATACAATAGAAGATGGAGAATTGAAGACTTGCTGGAAGTTTAATCTGGTTGTGGCTGTTGTTGCAAAATTTAAGGGGCCTAATCTCTTCTGATGTCTTTTTGAACTAGTACTAATGGATGCTATGGGAATGACTGTGTCAGGCTCTTAGTAATGGGGTGTAAACTTGCTTTCTGCCTGTAAGTTGGAGATTCAAATATCGTCCACATTGGTAAAAAATCCCAAACCAACCAAATAAACCACCGCAAAAAGCTTTTAAATTGTAAATATGGGGACAGAACTTAATGAATCCCTGAGCCTTCTTGAATGCTGAACCTCAGTTCTTGAGACTTCCTTCTATTTTTAAACACATTCATGAAGAGTATTTCAGTCTTTCCCCTCAGTCGTGTAACTAATTGAATTTTGGTTATTCTAAATGGCTTTCTAGCTCCAGGCGTGTATCTGTTAACTACCCCTTGAATGAGTAGCTGAGAACAGGACTGTGTTAATGGTTCAAGAGATGCCGATTGCAAGGACTCCTTGGTTTTCTGTTTTAGAGGCAATGACCTGTCCTTTCCATGAGTGTGGGCTAGCATTGCACCCAAAATCTTACTTGGAAACACCAATGGATTTGTTTCTTGTAGACCATATATGTGCAAATGTTTTTAAAGTGGTTTTTAATTCAGTCTGTGAGATACTAAGTTTGTAGCAGAATTTTATTTTTCCCGTGTAAGTCTGTATATGGGCAAAATAAAGTTAGATCAGTTCTTTGGTTATTTGTGAGATTCTTCGACTGTAACAACAAAAAAATAAAACCATAGAAAATGTATATGGGAAAGCAACCAAGAATTTAGTTTAAGTAAGAGTCTACCTCTATGGAAAAAAAGAACCTTGAAAATACTGCATTTAATTTTGCTAGTGTTTCTGTAAGTTGTATTTGGACCTTAGGAAATAGTAATTTTCATGTACTAGTAGGTATTTTTCAAAGAATAATTTATATGAGTAACTTGTATTTCAGGCTTGGATTTTCTTGAATTCACTGTTCCAGTTAGGACTATCAGCAACTTCAACTACCAGATGATACTTCAGGTGCATTTTTCAGTATATACATTTCAGTATTTTGGCTGTGATGTGAGAAGAGCTGCAAGCTGCACACTCCGTAGGTTATTATGAAGTGTATTCTGGAATTTGCTTCTAGTTCAACATGCAGCATAAAGATTATTTTGCTTGAAATCTGATGGTGCTGGGCAACTGGCTCCACCATTATAGAGTGGAAAATCAGTAAGATCTTACCAGTGGCCAGATAGCTAATCTTTGTGTCAAGGAAAACATCTAGAAATGGGTTACTGTATAACCTATAGCTGTAACTATGTTGTCATAGTATTCTAACAGGCACATTGTGCTACTACTTATGTTCTGTGCTAATAGATACTGGGCTTCTATCTGTGCTAAAAAAAGCTCAAAACATAGTACTTTGAATTTGTGCATGAATCCAGAGTAGTTATTGAGCTTGAATATATGTCTGTGTTGACACTGCAATGTACCATTGTTGTCAAAACCTTCTGGGTGCTTATGAAAATACTTGGTTTTTAACTGCTCAGCATAAGGTATTGAATTAGAACTGTAACTAGTCAACTACTCAAGCTCTGAATTGTGCTAAATACGTTGGGTTTATTATTTGAAATGCTATGCAAAAGTGTTGTCCATCTCAGGTCAAAGTGCTCATCCAAAGCTTTGTGTCAAAGTTGAAGTTCTCACTAAGGACTGAAGTGTTCACCCATTTTTCTTGCCAATAAGTTTTCAGTGTGAAATAGGATCCTTCTTTCTGTGTTCTCCTGTCTTCTACACTCAGCAGAAAGGCCAATTCTTGTGTGCACATTGGAGTGGTAGGGGAAGATCTGATTAGTCACAGTGTGGGGGGAGTAAAGCCATGTACATGTCCATTTCAAAATTAATAGTCCCAATATTTGGTTTGTAATGCTGTCAAATTCTAAGTGTCAGTTTGAGTTAAGGGTTAGTATTTGAAGCAAATGCTTTTATTGTTTTTGTTATTGCTTAAGAAAGACATTTGTCATTTATATCTCCACAAATATTTCCACGTTATCATGATATAAATACAGCAGAAATTAATATCAAACTATGCCCAGTGTTTTCTCAGGAAAATATATTACTAATGACTTCTTCTCTGAATGTACTGATTAAGCAAACAGCCGTAGGGAGGTCTTAAAATGAATTCCATAATTCTGTGCAGTGTATTTATGCTGAGTCCAAAAAGTCCTGAAATGAAAACACTGTCTTGTCTTATAATTATGCTATTTTAGGGACAGATTATTCAAATATGCGCTGTACAGTCATAAATAGTAGGGGTGCTCTTGTTTCAAGGGGCTGTGATGTACTTGAGTGAAGGATCTGAGAAAATGGAGGGACACGTTCAGCTGAATATTTAAGGTCCAGTGTGGATCCCTTGGAGGCTGCAGAGTAACAAGTGCTGCTGAGGCCACAAGTGTGGTGACTTGTCCAGGGACAGTGGTGTCTGCTTGGTTATCCATGGGATTTTCTTACTGTGGTGTGCTCTTAGACATCTTGATGCCCCAAGCTCTGTGGACTGTTTCGATCATGTAGATGGGCTACTGCAGGGTTGGAGAACTGCCCCAGTGTGTGCAGGACTGGGTACTTTTACATTTACTATTCCTGACTCTGTAGGATCTTCAGTAGTTCTTTGGAGGTCTTTCCTGCATTTGCACATCAGGATTTATTTAGACACTTGGAAAAATTAACTGTGTTGTTGGTGCTAAAAATTTAAATACTGGCTGTACATTAAAAAATCTTATTTTCTCAAGAGTATTTGGTAATCTCTAATAAGATTCTTGTTTCCTAATCCATTATAAACAGATGTTCTTCCCTTTTGTGGTAGAGGAGGGCAGCCTAAATTCAGTAAGATGACTGCAGTAGGGAATGTTGCATTGGAGAAGATCACGTTTTTAGGAGAAGTGGGTAAATGTGACCTTTTTGGCCTATATAACTTATCATAAGGTGTATGGTTAACTTCCCATAACAGAGGAAGCAACAACACAACTTGGCATGGCACTGATAGCCTTTTTGTCTCCCCACCCCCACGTATAAAAAGTACCAATATGCTGAAAATAGAAATAGAGCAAAAGTAGGCAGTTTGTTTGATTTGTAGTTCCCAAGGCTTTTCCCAATAAATACTGCACTGCAGACCAGCCTTCTGTCTTCCTTACATTTGCCTTTTGCATTTGATTTCTTCTTAGGAACTTAATTATAAAATACTCCCCCACCCCTCCTAAAAAGGCAGCAATTAGTTTTCAACTTGAAATCCTTTGGGACTGTATGGGCAGTTCCTTGCCTAGTTTGAATGGGGTCCAGTGACAGTGTCTTCCCCTCTGCCCCACTGGACAGCAATCACTTTAACAGATGGCCCCCTTCTCTGTATCCAACTTAAAAATTTTCTTGTAAATATTAAATGGACATGTTCCAGCTATTTACACTCTGGACTGGTGACTGTTTCTTAGGATGTATCCAGATGGGAGATGGAATGAGCAGGGTGCTTGGAGACTTGTTAATATACTTCAGAACATATGGTCAAGCGTTTGGACACGGCTCTGGGAGGCGAGGTAGTTTGGCTGAAATAACATCCACTGCCCTTTTCTGCAAACCTTCTTGGGTCTCTTTCTTTAGACAGCCATGTTGCTCTTGCAGCAGCATTAATGACTGAATTATTATTCAACATTAATTCAGTAACACAAAAATTACTAAGAAGTAACTTGTGGCTGAAGAGACACTGCTCAATTTTTCAAGTTAATTAAAAGGAAGTAATAACCTTAAATTATAACCAGAAGCAGTAGTATAATGAAACAGGACAGATTGTGAAATTTGAACAATGATGTCAGTTTTTCTATTACTTAAATTACAGCAGTGGTGACATGACTTTGACAAAGGACTGACCTGGCACATGTTGCTATAAAAAGGTGTATAAAAACATTTAATAGCAAAACACCCAAAAACAAAACCACCAAAAAAGCCCCCAAAATAAAGAATATGTACACAGATGCTTTCAGCTTCATTGAAAATATAATAGGTGTAAATTATGTAATCTAAAGATTTATTGGTTTTAATAGTAACTAACAGTTGGAATGACTGTAGCTGTAAAGCTCTGGAAGTAACTTTGAGGTGCTACTTGATAATGTGGTATCAATTAATTAGTTAGTTGTAATTTGCATGGAATCGGGATAGTACCTGGGGCTAACTCTGCCAGTTACTGTTTATCTGAACGAATTCCAAGACTTGCAATAAATACGTAATTCATGTTCATTTTGGATGACTGGTTTCCCCAGAATCAAATCTGGGAAAAGGCCAGATCATGTTAACCCTCTCATCACAGGATGCTTGTTTAAAAACTTTTTCATGTCATTTGACCCAGCATTGTTCCTACATGTTATTTGGAAAAAATGCTCCTTTGCCCATGAATGCCTTCACATGAATTAGTTTCTCAGCACAGTGTTAGGTCACAGGGGTGTACTGGCTTTTCCTGTAAACCTGGACTTCTGAAATAATTTTTTCAGTGGGTATTAAGATCTTGAATCCAAGCTTAAAGGCATGGCTTTCTGACAAAAGAACTTGTGTTTCCTTTAGAATTGAAATTAAGTTGTGGAAAGTGATTGGCTATTGCATACAGGATAAACCTCTCTGTTAATAACCCAGCTATGTAAGAATGGAAATTCCTGGAGCATAATCTCATATGAGAGAACTGAACGCACTTGCATTTTGATGGGGTTTTGCTCTCTGTGGATAATGTAGGCTAGATTAATATTCCTAAAGCAGGGAGCGTTTAGCTAGGAAGTACAAGAAAGGTATACAGGTTTATAGGAACAATGTTGATGGCTCGAATGAAGAACATGTTTCATCTGCATTAGATACAGTGCTGTAGAAGCACTCTGTGGGGTTATTTTTTCCAATGCTCATGTAGTTTATTGTGGTTTGTTTATTGTTGGTAGTTCAATGGTAAATCCACCCTAGAACTGCCTAGGAAAGTGCTGAGTTTCAAATGCGGGGATCTGTCGTTTAAATTGTTTGAATACCGATGCTGACATAAAACGTTTTCTTACTTGTTGTGTTTATTTGCAGTCGGTAAATGTCTCTATCTTGGGAAGGTGTGTAAGGAATAGCAAGGAGCCAGTGCCTGAGAGTGACTGAGGTGGTTTCTCCTTTACAATGACCAGTGGTGTTGGATTATTTTTTTTCTTTCCTTCCTGCATAATGAGGCCACCTTTTAAGTCAGTTGCATTATTGGTAATACTAGGATTGTCTTTCTGGCTGTAAACTTAGTTTGGTTTACAATAACGTGAGATGCTTGTCCTGCCCTTGAAGTTGTTCTAGCATTGTAGTTTGAACAGGCAGGAGGTGCCTTTTAAACATAAATATGATGTTTTTGCAGCATGTGTTTCGCTAGCCTGAACTTCTGACTGCATTTATTATCTCCATTTAAAAAAAGTCAACCATGCCTTAAAAGTACTTTAAACAAAAGCAAGCAGTCAGAGAAATACTGCATAGGCTTTTTTCTTTCTTCTTTGTGATGGAATTAAAATTGAGAATTTTTTGCCTTGTTCTTTGCATTTGGTTTTTCTCCCTCCTGTGTGAATGATGAATGCTTGAATTGACCTCCAGTGAAGTAGCAGAACTAGATTCGGTAGTGGTGTGGTGGCAGTGGAAGCAGACGGTGCTGGTGGTGTGCAGCACAAGGTGAAGGAAACTGGGCGGCTGCCAGGGCAGATCCTGTGCAGGGAGCCTTGGGGTCAGCTTGGTGGCTGCATTCTGTGCTTTGGGGCACCACAAACACGTCAATCAAATAGCGGGTTCAAATAGTTTTGACTGTGCCTGATTAGGCTGTTGGCAACTAAAGGCTACGTTTTTAATCTTGTGAGGTAGATTGACTGATAGATCTAATTTTGCTTTTCTATTTCTAGAAAAATCTGTTGTTAAAGTCAGTGACTGGCTTTGCTTGTCTATGAATAAATTACTTTGGATGTTTATAGCTGGCAACAGTAATTTTTCTTTGATAGAAAGTACTGGTTTTCAACTGGAACTAAACCCTTACTATGAAAATTGCGTTTTGCTTACTCCGCCTTTTAAATTCCAGAGCAGGACCTTTTAATTTACTCAGTAGTAGTTGCAGTCTTGCTGTATTCAAAATTAGTTTTGTAGGGAGTAACTTTAAACGTTTTGGAACACTTGTTAAGGAATTAAAAAAAAAAAACCTTCCAAGATATTTCTACTTCATAAACTACTGCAGGCAGTAACCAAACTTTGTCAATAGTTTTCCCTATATCAGAAGGGCAGACTTTGATGTTGTAATATTCCTTTTTAAAGTTTGTTCATTTTTCTGAGTTTCCTGGGTATGCTAACAGTGTAGAGGTTAGTATGTAGCTGACCAAAACATAATACCTAAAATCTGTCTTTACTGTCCTAGCCCTTCAAGCAATGTAATTATGTTGCTTCCAAGTGATAAGCCAAGGCAATTTACAGATTACTGGAATGCTTGAAAACACTGACCTTTCAGGTCACTCAGAGCACTCCTATTATGCAGAGATTGCTGTGGCACTGTTGTAATGTGCTGGCCTGTCACATGCTGACTAACTTGCAGAAAGCTTTGATGCAGCTGTTTTAAAAATGCTTTTGCTGACTGATAGGCACTTAGGCTACTGCCTGTGAACAAAGCCAGCTCTCATTCCGTGCTTTTAGCCCCCATTTTCTATAACAACACTTCTTCCCTGCTGACTACACATACTGTTCTTATCTGGGCCCAATTGTTGTCTTGTCTCCATTTAAATTGTGTATTTGTGTTAATTTTCACTTCAAAAATAGTCATGTGTGTGAAAGAGATGCGGTTTGTGTGGTTTATTCGGAGCTGCTGCAAACAAGCAGCCTTGAAAAGTTCATGCGGTGGCTTTAAAGAGTGGTTGGATTAGGGAGAAGAAAGCATGTGTGACTGGGCAGGGGAGAGAAGGGATTAAAAAACAATGGTCCTTTATTGATGACGAGTACAGTGGAAAGTAGTTTACTGCAATGTAGCATATATTCTATAGTTTGAGCTCTAATGTCTTTTCTTGAATTGGTGTGAAGAATAAGAAGAATTTGACAAATTTTTCCTTTTAGTGTCTGATGCTTAATGCACATCATACATGGTAATTATGCCAGTAGCTTCTTTGCTATTAAGACACAGGACTAGAACATGAATGGAGATCAGGATTACTTGATTTTTTGTTTACTATCTTCTATTTAATTTTATTAGTAGTTGTTAGATCAGGCAGTGCCTGAATTGCGAGATCATGGGAAGAGGAGAAATAAATACAAAAGAATGAAGTCTTTAATTCCAGTAACCTGTTGAGACTGTTAGAAGGAGATTTTGATGGTTTTTTTTTTCTTCTGCAAAACACAGAATCCGTATTCTGTCTGAAAATAAGGTGCTGGATGTTTGAGGGATGTAGGCTATCATGCTTCTTATGTAGAGTCTTATTTGAATTAGATGTCTATTACCTATGAAGGGCAAGTTTAGCAATTCACAATTTAATCTTTGTTTCCAGGGAATATGTTTATATTTAATATATTCTGTTGGTTGCCTGTATCTCAGATTCTAAGCCTGTTAGAGTTCAGTGCATTTGGATCAAAAACTCTGCATCTCTGTTCTATTCTACTGAGAGGTGGAAAATAAAGAGGTAACATCTGGTTGGTACTGTGTGTGTCATGTGTGGCATTTTATATAATTCTGAGCTTCTATTGTATAGCATGGCATCATTGTCTCCTTGATTGGAGGGAGTGTGATATCAGGACTTCACCTGTTTACTGCAATTCCAGTAACTGCAAAATATGCACAACCTATGCCTAAAATCTCTTGAAGCAGTAGTGTTACGTATGCAAGGATAAGCCCTGATGTACTTAAAATTGCCTTTGCTCTTTGACCATGTATTATACAGTGACAATGCACTAAAACATAAATTTCAAGTTGTAAAAGAATGTAATATATTTTTCCTGCTATAACAGTGAAGTGTAAAGAATAGAATGAGTAATGATTTTACAGCAGGAAAGTAACTGAACAGTGTAGTTACATAGTGAGTGTTTTCCTGTTTGGATATGAACTCTGTACTTGTGCTAATTGGTAGGACAAAAATATTCGTGTTTTGTGTATATTTTCATATGTACTTAGTTGCACCTTAACTTTCATGG
Source organism: Tichodroma muraria (assembly GCA_013390105.1). Taxonomy (NCBI): domain Eukaryota; kingdom Metazoa; phylum Chordata; class Aves; order Passeriformes; family Sittidae; genus Tichodroma; species Tichodroma muraria. The sequence continues at coordinate 28,603 of WAAG01076267.1, read as the reverse complement.
AAGAAAACATTTTCCATAGTTCAGTTCAACATATGTTAATCTGGATCAACTTAAATGGCACAGTGAGGCAAAAAGGATGCTTAACTTACACGTGTTGATAATGTTACAGAATCTTTGAGAGGATTACATTTCAGAAGAAGTGATTTCTGAAGGTGAGCCTACAAAAATGAGTGGAAAAGATGCAACTAAATCAATACATTGATACAAGAGGTACAGATTTAAATATTGGCACTGCACTTAATTTTCTTCTGCAAATCATTAGAAGTTGCATGACTGTGAAGATACGACTATTATCAGTCAAGCTTTGAAAGCATTCTGGCAGTAAGTTTTGTTTTGTGGTTCAGTTCTCTCTTTAATGGTAAAATTGTACTACAGCTGTCTTGGCTGGAACTATTCTTTCATGTCTCACCTTTCTGATGAAGTTTTTCACTGTTTTTATCCACATTTATTTAGTCTTTAGGATTTTTTTTTTCCCAAGAACACTGTGGATTGAATGGTTTCTCTGCAAGCTGTGGTCTCCTGATAGGTTTTTCCATTGAACTGACTCATCAAACAGATTTGTCTG
>WAAG01076267.1:293-18305 GCA_013390105.1 Tichodroma muraria | reverse complement strand
ATACAGGCTTTTTCATGAGGTGTTTAATATAGGTGAATGTTTGGGAGGAGTGGAACTTTTCACTAGAGCTTGGAACCCAAGATATCAAATGGGAAAAAATTACAGTGAGCGCTGCTTTACTTTCCTGTGGTTAGTACATATGCTTCAGAGAATAAGGTTATTATTTCAGTTTCAAGAGGTGGTGATGTCACTTCTGTGGATATACACTCAGACAGAAGGTGAGACTAAACACTGGCTTCTCAGCTTAAGTGATTGTGTAGTTTTTTTTATACACATCTCGAAAGAGTCCTTTAGTGTGTGTTTTCTCCTCCATTTCCCATTGCTGTGTAAAAGAGATGATCAGATAGACAAACAACGTGCACCTGATGCTGTGTGGCAGTCCCTGAGTCCTTAGTCTGATCTTTTGAATCTTCTCTCAAAAATATGTTCAGGGAAAAAGTCCTTCTCCTTGGAAGGAATGATGATCAAGTGAAAAACTAAAGATACGGGCTATTTGCGGAGTACAGGACAGACGTAGCAGGGCTATGGGTGGGAATGTAGCTGTAGCAATGCGCAGTTTGCTGTGGTGAATCTGCCTCAGTGCTCTCCTGACTGCCGGCACTCGATCCAGGAGTTGGCTGCCAGTATTTAAAATATCTCAAGTAACTCTAAGGTTCCCTGTAGAGAGGCTGTGTGCATTGTGTATGTGTTAGACCAGGAAAGACAAAGCTCTCCTTTCAGTTGATAAAATCAGTCAGATAATGGGATTCTGACCTCATTGCACTAATTGCTGGGGAACAACTGTTAAAACATGGGTCCCCTGCCCCCAGTCAGCTGAAGACTTTTATAAGACAATTGGGGGGAATCTGTTGGAATTTAAGGTGGCTGTAGTTTAACTAGGCAGGGACAAAGGTGAGTATCTGTAGGAAGTCATCCTGGTCAGTGTTGAAACAGGGCTGTGCTGCAGCTGAGTGCTGAAAGATGCTGTGTGTAGGGAAATGACCTCTTCATTCCTTGTTCTGGGCTGGCTGAGGAAGATTCTGTTTATACTTCCTCAGGAAGCTGTGTGTTTTGGTTATTGACTTTGATTATGTTGATTTTTTTAAGTGAATGATAAATATCACCCCCTAGATACATAACAAACTGAAGAAGTTCTTATAAGAGTTTCAAATTCTGATCGTTTTGATAAGCGCTTGTAATTCTTGTTCCCACAAGTGCAATAAAAATGTATTGGTTCTGCATTTAACCTTTAGAACTTGGAAGTTCAATAACATCCTACTGCTGAACTGGACTTCCCCAAGAATAATGGAAAATTAATTTTAGAAGCCAAGTAGAAATGCAGCAAGATGGGTGAGGTGTATGTATGACTGGTGTGTCATTCTGAAGAGGAACTCTCACTCTAAATATAATATTGCAGATAATACTATATGTAATGTAGTATTATATAGATAGTAAATACAGTATTTTTCCCCTTTTTTGACACAGCCCAATACTAGTTCTTCCTTCTCATTGTTTGTCTTGAATAAGAACACTGTCAGTTTTTATGGCTTTTTCAGGATAAATAGGAATGTTTTTTGACATGAGCATTTTATTGTAAGTATGGCGTACACAACATGAGAGACTGCAAGCTTGAAGCAAAGCTGGTGTTCTTTACATGGTTGAGTTTGTGATCTGACCATTCCCTTCCTGTGGTTTGCATGCTGTGGTTGAAAGAGCTCACAGCTGTCAGACACCTTTCCTCTCCCCAGTGTGTTCTGTGGAGAATAGGAACAATATGCCCCCTGAGGTAGCAGAAGCAGTTGCTTCATTTTATTGTCTGTAGGACAGCTGTCAATGCTGATCTGCAAAACCAGGCTAGTAAAGACACTAAATGCAACTTAGTGCTTCCCACAGGAGGTTCCTCTTGTGTAGTCCAGAGGAAAATCTGTTTTAGGTAGGTATCTAGATGTTATTTTCTCTGAAAATTAATCATCTCCTTGATCTTAGTGAGGAGTGTATGGAAATGGGTGGCAACTGTAGATATTTAACACATATTTATTTATCAAAAATTACTGTTACATTTTACTAAGAAATAATATAGTTAAAAATTCATTTGACCTCATGTGTCAGAATTTGATCACAATTGAGGAAACAATTCTTTAAATTCTATCTTGTCATTTGGAACACAATTCACTTCCTATGAAAAGCAGTTGAGTTAAAAAGGGAACAGTAATTCCTCTAGTAAGTCCCCCTAGACTTGGAAAGAAACATTGGGAAACTGTTCTGGCTTGGATTTCAAGAATGTGTAGGAGTTCTGGCCTTATTCTGAGCTGAGGTGTGAAAATCTAAAAAGCGGTAATCTACAATAAACCTGCCCTTGGGAACTTGCATTTTTTTTAAGGTAGAATACTAATTTCTGTGGCTGTTGTTTGAAGCTTTCCAAATGTGAACTGGAATTGTCTTCTCAAGCCTGTGGTGGCTTCAGTGCTGCTGCTGGCAACAGCTTTTTCACCTGCAGTTCAGGTAGACTGAACAATGCTATTTGCAACATCACTGCGTGGCTCAGTTCAGTAACCAGTGTTTTGTTGGGTTGTTTTTTTCCTTCAGGATGCTTGAAAGAAAAGCATGTGTGCATGTGTACACATACCCAGATATGTGTGAGAGGTAAAAGTTGGATGAGAAGAGTCATGGTATTAAAAAAACCCAAAAATCAAACAAACAAACGTATGAAAAAAAACCCAGCCCTTGAGAAGAAGGAAAGAAATACGTTGAGAAGGGGAAGAAAAAGATGTTTGTTGTTGTTTGAAGGACCCTTATAAGCCCACAAAGGGAGCTTTCTGAAAAGATGCTTACTTTGAAATATCTGTTTCTCTAGGCAATTCCAAAGATGAAAGAGTTGAACAAGATTTGATGTTTCCAAGATTTTGAGCAAATGATAAGTTTCATAACTTCCATATTGATGAATTGCAACGTCATGTATGACTCTATCCTTTAAATAGTAATAGAACACACAACCCAGAAACACATCCATTTCCCATATACAGAGCTGGGAGTACTAATTGTTTCTATAAAGTAGTTTAGGATGAGTTTAAGGAAATTTTTCACTTTAATGAAGCAAAAACAAAATAAATCACTGGAGTCATGATACCATCATTCTTTCTATTCTTTTTATTCTTAATATATGTGCTCAGTTCTGGGCTCCTCAGTATAAAAAAGACAAGGAGGTGCTGGAGAGGGTCTAGCATTGGCCACAAGGACGATGAAGGGTCTGGAGCATCTCTTATGAGGGAAAAACTGCACCTGTTTGGTCTGGAGAAGACTTGAGAGGGGAATCTCATTTATGCATATAAATAAACTCCCAGGCAGGTGCCAAGAGGATGGTGCCAGACTCTTCAGTGGTGCCCAGCGACAGGCTGAGGAGCAATGGCCATAAACTAAAACACAAGAAGTTTCACCTCAGCATGAGGAAGAACTTCTTTCCATGGAGGGTGGCACAGCACTGGAAGAGCTGCCCAGGGAGGGTGTGGAGTCTCCTTCTCTGGAGATGTTCCAAACCCACCTGGACACATTCCTGTGTCACCTGCTCCAGGTGACGCTGCCTTGGCAGTGATGTTGGACTGGATGATCTCCAGAGGTCCCTTCCAGCCTTAGAAGTTGTGTGGTTCTGTGTGATTCTGTTGTATAAAGTCATTGGTAATACAGACGTAGGAGTTTGCAATGTTGTCCACTTCCATTTCCAAGGTATTAAAGGGTCTCTGTTTAAATTATTGTAACTCTAGACTGGTGCATCTTAGTGCTTTCCTATATTCTTAGTTTCTGGGTGTTAAGCTGTATGTATTTCTCAGTTCCTGCTGAGTCACCTTGATTTCCCTAAAATTAGTGGTGGATAGCATGAAAGATGGAACACGCTGAGCACAGCCTAAGAGCAGCATCACAACAGGGACCTCAGCTCATGGTAGCACAGGCTCATTCTTCTGCCTCAGTTGTCAGTGCTAAGTGGGGTGAGTACCTACCCAGGCCTTCTTCAAACTTCCCTTGGTCTTTTGTGAGTAAATGCAGTTCTTTACAGATCACAAACTAACTCAAGTAAGCAGTTTGTATCAAAGCCAACACTCACCTCAGACTGCCTTTGAACTGTTTTCACTGCTCTTGATTGGACTGTTTGGGCATGCAGAAAGAATGAAAATAACGTATTACTTGCTTTGCTGTGTAACTAATGGATATTTGATGTTTCCAAGTCTTGTGCATTTGAAATGGATGTATCAGTAAAATCTAGGGGAGGTGATAGCAATAGTGTGAGCAAAAAAATGGAGAACCAAGTGGGAAGACTGAGCTGCAAAAAGGAGAAATCTTTAAAAATGACAGCCTCAATCTGACTGAGCAGTGAGTGCCCTGTCCAGGTTTAGAAAGGCTGGTGAGTTTGTGAGGTCGATTTGGGCTTTTTTTACATTCGTCTTGGGGTTTTTTAAGTAGTAAATCTTCTCACAGTTCTCAGAAGCATGCTACATAGGGAATTTCTTTTTTTCTTACTCATGGCTTAGCTGTTATCTTGCCTTGCTCCAACTCTGGGTTTGCCTGTTCTAGATCCAGCGGGAGCAGTGCTGAGCTGGTTAAACTGGGTTTTATCAGTTGGTGCCTTATCCAGAGCCATTGGTGGTGTTTGCCCTGTGCACCAAGCTCCAGCAGGGAGGTGCAGGGACTCGGAGCCATGGAAATCGGGCACCCTGTCAGCCAAGGAGCTCAGACTGTGCTGGCTGAGGGCCTCTGCTGCTGACACAGGGCTGGACCTTCGGAGTGCTGCCAGGACAAGTGCAGTGAATGAGCAGGGTTAACTTCTCCTGATAATTGCAGGTAGAAACGAGGCAGCCTATTTCAATTGGAATGTAAATTACAGCTTTTGCAGTCCTTTATTTGATTCCTGTTGCACCTTCTGAGCAGGAGCTACTTAGAGCTTTTTGCTTTAGAAGTTTACTTGCAGAGATAAGTCTTCACTTGTTGGTGAGATGTTTAGCCTGAGAAGCTCTTGCCAAAACTAAGACAGAATGAGAACATCAGAAATAAGGAAGAAAATCAGTATTCCTTGACCGTTTAGCAAGCAAAACATTCTATTTGTTTCAAAGATGGCTTTGTGTGTGTAAGTTGTTACTGTTTCAGTATATATTTGGTCTGAGTTTAAAAAGCTGGAGAGAAATAATCTAATTCTGGGGTAGAGTTGAATCAGTTTATAATGCAAAGGAGCAACATTTGGTACTGAATTGAGGAGAATTACAGCTGTATGAATGAAATACATCCCAATTAAGTCGCAACAGCACTTTGAAGTGAAGTGAACCCTGAGAAAGAAATGAGCAGTAATGTGGCACATCCTAACCCTTGAACTTCAAGCACAAAATGCAGAGCTTTTTGGCATTTTGAGAAGAACTCGCTTTTTGAACCCAGTTGCAAATACTAATGTTCTGAAATTGGTAAAGTTTTCAGAGGTGTTGTTTGTGAGAGTAAACACTCCTACTGCTGTTCCTTGTGATATAGGACTGGATTAAAAGTTCTGAGTAGTTTTTGTTGTAGTGACTGAGTTACTGTAACTAAAACAATTTGAGAGCAAAGTCGACTTTCAAAAAACCAGCACCACCATGTTGCAGAGATATCTGTATTCTGATTCTGTTCTTTAATTAGAGGATTGCATGTTTATGAGGGGGGCAGGTATGGAGCAAAACACTGGACACTCCCTCTGGAAAGGTAGAAAATGTAGCAGCAGGATGTTCGCTATGCATTTCCTGCTGCCTTCCTGTCTGTTTTCAGGCCTTGGGCTCTGCTGGGTTTTCCTCCCTCATGCTATTTTCCCCTTTCCAAATGTTTGCTTGTCATGGCACACTAAGTAGTGCTCTTTTAAGCAGAAATGCAGGTATGTCAATATTGTCATAATGTTACTGTTTAATCTAGTTACCTTAGAGAGGACCTTGTAATTTCTGCAGTGCTACTGTTCACCAAAATAATTAGCCTACGCTAAACTGCAGTCCATTAAATTTGACCTGTGTGCATAATACAGTAGCACAGGTACTGTAATCTGTAGCTGTGTGTTCATGAATTAGTGGTAATCTGCATACAGTTAAAACATGCAAAAGGAAAGTGCAAGTACAAATGTGAGAATATAAATACAGCTGATTGGACTAGCTACATCTACTACAATCCTAATGAGCAACCAAGAGAGCCTATATCACAAATGCCGCTTGTAGTCCTTCCCTTGAAACTTCTTTATAACTTCAAGCTCTGTAATCTTCTCCCTGCCCCCTTCCACAGGAGCACAGGAAGTTCAGCTGTGACATATAAAGGCAGGAAATGTGTAATGAATGAGCCAGGCCAACATCTTCTGTAGCTATTCTATATGAATATTACTTTTGAATGTAAGTTTGTTTGTAGCATTATACAACTGCTGAAAGTGAAGTCTAATCTTTGGGGTCTTTTTTTCTCCTTAGAGCACAACAATGGAAGAAACAGCTATATGGGAACAACACACAGTGACTCTTCACAGGGTGAGTTCATACAATTGGCTGTGTGTGCCTAACGCAGGATACTGGTAGTTTTTGAAAACAATAGGAAAAAGCCAGATGTCAGGAAGTAAAAGGAAAGGAAACTGTCATATTCCCTTGTTTAAATTTAGAAGTGTTGTAAAAGCTCCATGTGATGGCTCTGTTTGTTGGGTTACAGAGATAAGCCTGCCTACGAATAACCGTGCTAGAAACAAAGCTTTAAATTACATCTGTACCTAACTGAAGGGAGGTAGAAATCTGAGTTCATTCATGGTAGTGCTGTAACTATGCTTGAAAGTTTTCAAACTTTATTTGCAGGGACATAAAACAATGTAGTTGCATATAAATAAATGTATTCAAAACTCTATTTGCTTGCCACTTTCTTAAGCCTCTGGCTGGAAGTAGCGATTCTGGGTGGTCATAATGTGTACCCTGCACAAAGGAATGTGTGCTGGAAACCAGTGAATAGCAAGACTGCTTTTGCATTTAGACTGACTCCTCTTGTTTGAGTTACTCCTAAATTAAATTGATTTCTGATGCAGCTGTCATGAAGCTGTACAAGAGAATCAGTAAAGAATTAATTGCTTTGGAAAAGTCAGAGCAGGGTGGGATGCCATTTCTAGCAGCAACTTAGTATTAAAGCAGCTGCAGAATCATGGTCCACATAGCTGTATTATCCCAAACCAGGGAGATGTGGAAGTGTTTTCTCAAGGGAGCAAGTTATATATACCATTTACCTCCAGTTGACCGTAGAATAAAGGCATTTTAGAATTGTAGCTTTGATGGGATGAATGGACCTTGGACAAAAATGCATATGTGTAGGTCAGCTGGTTGGATAAAATGTTAATTCTCTGTCAGACCTGTTAGCTGTTGATTCTAAAGGCTTTAATGCTGTTGATACAAAGTAACTGCTTGGGTAGGTGCCCTTTTGTGAATGGAAGTTACACTCAGTTTGACCAGAAGGGCTGACAAAATATCCCATCTCTGACTGCAGCCACGTGTTGAAAGTATAGGCAAAATGAAAATGTGTAGTGTTCTTTATCTAGGCTGCTCTTTAAGCTTCCAACAGTTTTTAGGAAAACAAGTTTTTGAGCAAGAAGTGTTTTGGTATATAATTAATTGCCCTTTGTTTTTATCTTGAAGCTGTCCAGTTGTCACCGTAATCTCTGTAAACTTCGGTATTTTTACCTATATTACTGTAAAGCAGTACTGATTTAATAGTAAAAAACAAACAGAAAAAATGCTGTAGTAGTACAAGACTGGCTCATAGGCTTGGTTATAGCTCATTTCCTTTTGAAGGGGACCTTTTCCTGGTCAATTGAAGCAGTAATTTCAGTGACACCAGAAGTGAGACATTTAGTCTGTGCACAAAGTAATAATGAAATGCTGCAATATGTGTTACCTTGAACAAAATTTTAAGTAACTGGTAGGAAACAGACTTCATGCTTGGTTGCACTTGCAGCATAGTCAATTACAGTCATTATAGCATTAATGTGAAAGTCTGATATGATTATAATTTTGGTTATGATCTTTTATGTGCCAAATTTCTGCCAACTCTTCTGGTATGGTTGTTTTGTTACCTGATGAAGTAGCTCTTACTTAGGTGTTTAAAGCTGATGATATGTACTGTTAATAACTTCAACAGCATTAATTTAACTGGAAACAGTTATTTCCATCTGCCAGATAACTAAACCAAACCCCTTATGCTAATATTAAACATATATGTGCTTAGGCTTATCGTTAACACTGGGAAGAGGGTTTACTGTTCAATTCCTGCACTACTGTCAAAAGATTCATTGGAAAGTTTTCTGGGAAGTAGAAGCTGGAATTTCTCTCCAGGAGTTTTGTTGCCTTTCTTTACCATCCTTCCTGCTTCCTGGACTGGACTGCTACTTAACTCTTAAAGAGATTGAGCCAGTCTCAAATTCAGTTAAAGCTTATCAGGTAGCTACAGTTTATCTTTTATTGAGAGATCTGGGTTTCTGTACTTAATTGCAAAGTACTTGAAAGAGGAACCATGCATTTTGTGTATCATGTGGGTGTTTTTCCTACTTGGAGCTAAGTTCTGTGTGTCTGTGGTAGATGTGTGTCCTTCCCCCAAAGCCCAGAAACCAGGTACGTACCTACCTTTTTGCCTGTCCCACACTGCATTACTGTGGGAAAGTAGAATTGTACAGCTCCTTTTTTTTGTGATTTTTTCTACAACATCTGACAGGTGAAGTTCAGATACGAGGATTTTTTTTTTTTTTAATGCAGTTTTACTTAAGTTACATGTTAGTATCTTGTATAATCTGTAGTGATCAACATCTTGCTATTTCTAGACATGTCTAGGAGCTAGACTCAGTTTTCAGAGAGCAGTTTTGATAATCAGTTGCCTCTCAAGATGATGGTAGGCAGCAGGATAAAATGGAAAGTAGGTAGGCTGATTTTTACTGGAAGGTTTCTTATGTGACCTCTTAAATTTTCAGAAGTATTTAGGATTTGATTTTTGAATTGGAAGTGTTTCTGAAGACCTTGATCTATCTCATTAGAAACTCTTTATCTGACTTGTAGGCCTTTAAACTGCTGTCTGTATATGAGACTGCCTTGTTTCAGGGCTTCTGGAAGAGAAGATCAAAGTATGAAACCTAGTCATCTCCATACTGGTGATTTGATTTGCAAATCTACTTTTAAAAAGTAGTATGGCAAGCAGCAAGATAAGGTTTACAGTGAGTTTCTGCTGCCCTTAGCCTGATGTTTGTATTTCTTACCACGAGTGGAGAATTTTAAAAATATTTTTGTTTAGGGTGAAGGAAAGAGAATATTAAAATGAAGTTTGATATAAATGTCTTTATTTTCGCTTTTCTCCCTTTCTTTCCTTACCCAAATATGGTGCAAACTAAGTTCCGGTTGTTAAAATAATGGAAAACTAAAAGCAGTAGTGTCATGAGAGGGCGAGTATTGCTGTTTTGAAAGGGCTTTTAGTAACATATTTGGGTAGGCTATTATATATTCTCTTTGACTTTAAAAAAATAAAACTGAAAAAACCCCTCAGCTCTGGTCATGTGTGGACATTTAAGATCTTCCTTCATGGCAGCAAGTTTCACTTAATTCTTGCATCCCAGCTATGATTTCTGGTTGATCTGTCTGGGATGTATTTTGAAAAGAAGTCCGTTCATCCTCTAATGCATTAAAATGGATGTAAAAGAAGCAGTAAGGTGTGCCCTTCCCCAGTCCCCCACACTTCGACCAACTTCCTTCTTGGCAACAGTATGCACTGACTGCTCAACTCCATTTTTGAACAGTGAATCTCCAAATCTGTATTTTAATACTATTCCTGTTCACTGCTTACAGGCAATTGTGAAGCATCTTTCTATGACCTCCGTTTTGGGAGGAAAAAGGAAGCAAGTTGGTTTTGGGCAGTAATTAATGTCCAAAAAGCTGAACGTCATGTGTCTTGCAGCCAGATGCAGACTGCCATGTTGCCTCTGCTGTCACTGTAAGGTTATGAAACTCCTTGCTAAAGCTGGGTCATGTTTGTTGAAAAGTCTGAAAAAGAGAAGGTGAAGTCTGCCAGCACGAAGTGCGTGCTGTGTGAAATAGAGGGGTGAGGTTGACCCAAACTTGATCTTTTCCGTCCAATGACTGCATTTTGCATAGCTGAGAATTGCAGAATAAATTCTTGAGTAAAATACAGCATTTAAATGGTAGTACCCTCAAAATGTTTTCTGGGCAATGATAAAAGAGCTAGATGGTTTGCAGATCAGTTATATTTAGAAAGCTTATTTCCCACCCTCGCTGCTTCCAGGCAGAAATGTAAGCATCATTGTTGTATCTTGAAATATCTTAACAGGAATAACTTTTCAGAGGCACTGACCTTGCTGTAGTGGCAGGTCACCCTAGAGGGAAAAGATTGAAGCAAATTACTTTTGTTAAGATGCAGATGATTTGCAAGTGCTGACAAGGTTTTGATGTATTTAATGGTACAAGTGATCTTGGTATTATTCGTAAGAACTGAGCCTGCAGTCATACTACTGTGTGCTGCAATCCTGTCAGTTCCTGAGCTAAGTGAGGTCGAGCTGGGTAAATACCATAATGGAAAAACTCAGTGTTGCAGGAAGTGATATAGGGGTTTGAGTCAGAGTTGCAGCTCAGTGGAATGGTTTGTTGTGCTTACTGAAGATTGAGGTCTTGCTGATGACCACCTGAGGTCTAGGCCATAAAAATGCAAATGAGAACTCTAATCTCTTGGAAGAGACTGGGTGGTTACTCTGGAACACTCTGCCTTCTAGAAGTGTTTATTTTTAATCTATCTCCTGTTACTGGATTGCATAGCATTGATTGGTTCATTGATCCTGCTTTCTTTCAAAAACTTGTATTCATCTCGTGGGACCTTTTTGTGTTTGGCATGGGAATGCAAATTGTGACCATTAGATATTGTAAAGTAAAAATATTTCTCTTGTTACACTATAGGCCCCTGGATTTGGATTTGGTATTGCAATATCTGGAGGAAGAGATAATCCTCACTTTCAGAGTGGTGAGACATCAATAGTTATTTCTGATGTGCTGAAAGGAGGCCCAGCAGAAGGACTGCTACAGTAAGTGCCAAACTATACCTGGATTCTGATTTGGGGACATTCATCTTTGTCAGTATAGCTTAACCTCCTAGTTGTTTTGGTCTCAAGTTGTCTGTCTGTAGCTGTTGGTGTAGTAGGTTTGTAATACAGGCAGTTTGCTCAGGGGCACTTATTCACCAATGTTTTCTTCCTGGCATAGAGTATTTATACTGTACATTGTGATGTTTTTCTTGTAGAGAAAATGACCGTGTTGCAATGGTTAATGGAGTTTCAATGGATAATGTCGAGCATGCATTTGCTGTTCAGCAGCTGAGGAAAAGTGGGAAGAATGCCAAAATTGTAAGTGAATGTCTTGAATATTTAAAGTTCCATAGTTATAGAGCAAAAGTGAAATAGTGTAATATCTGCTATAAAATACGGGCATGATGCAAGGTACTTGAATAACACCTGTGATGTTTCAGATTTAAGTGGTAATCATGGCATGTTTATCAAGTGGGTCACTCAAAGTGCTTTTTGAAATGTGAATGATGATGGTTGTATAGTGTGCCATGGGATAATTCAGACTCCTTTTCTTTATGGTAAAGTTCTTCTCAGATTGCCAAATTGTGGCAAATCAGCTTTGTTTAATATTTGTTTACTTTGTTGGGTGCACTTTTACTGAGTTTTCCAAAGGCTGGTGTATGCTAAAGGACAAGCTGTTCGGGCACTAACACAGTTCTTTTTGTGCTCAGTAAACAGTTTGCCAAAATAAAGTATAATTACCTTAATTCCTATAATTTTGTAGGCTTATTCTAAGTGGTTGGTTTTTGAACTTTTGCAAAACAGAACAGGTCATCACCAGAGGGTAGTAATCCAGCTTTCTGTAGACGTTTGGGGGTTATGTTACAAAGAAATAGAACAAAAAATGCACCATGTTTAGAAGTTTCTTGATTAATGAAGTTGGACTTCTAGGGCTTGTAGAAAAGCTTTTTTGCTGACAGATTTTTAGTGCATTTGTGTGCTTTAATGCAGCTGCAAAAAAAGTGTAGTGTTTTGCATTTGTAGATTTGGCAGCAGTTCTTTAAAGCTTACAGAAAGCAATGTGTGGCAAGCTGTGCAGGGCTTTCAGTGTCTTAAGTATTTGGTGTGTAGAGTTATGTAAAAAAAATGTAATTAATGAAAACTTTGTGGTAGAGCTTGGTTTGGTTCTGCAACACATAGCAAACAAATCTCTGAACAAGGCTGGCTCATGTTCTGGAACCAGCTGTCTATGTTGTACAACCCATCTTTGAACTTCCAGAGCGACTGCTCCCCTTCCTCCATGTCTTGCATCAACATTTCTTTGGAAGACTGGGAGACTTCAAAGTTGAGGAGAATTACTGTCAATAGCATACTGAGTAGACACTAGATTACATGTTAGCAAAAAGGGGTTTTAGCAGTGCCAGTAACTGATTTTGTGGTTTTAAGCAAAGAGAGGGCATTCAAATATGCAGCTCTGAAGACAGAATATTGTGTTGTGCTACAAGGCTGTTGATTGTTACCCTTTTGCCACTTGTGCAAAAACATTAAAAAGGACTAAAAGAACTGTAAAAACAGGTTTCTAGTAGTCTTTATTGGTAAGTCTCCTGTATTAATTGGATACAGTTTTATAATGAGGATGCAACAATTCATTTGCAAATACATCTGCATGTTCTGAATGCTGCGATTGGCTTGGCTTCTGACATTTAGTAACACCATTAGCATTACACAGCCAGAGGCTGATAGCTGCTGTTGGGTTGTAGACTATCCGAAGGATGAAGAAAATTCAGATTCCAGTGACCCGACCAGACCCCGAACCAGTGTCTGAAAACGAGGACGACAGCTATGATGAAGAAATCCGGGATCCGAGGAGCAGCCGTGGTGGTCCCAGTGCCAGCAGGAGGCACGAGAAGAGCTGGGTCAGAGATCGCAGTGCGAGCAGGGAGAGGAGCTTGTCTCCGAGGTCAGACAGGAGGTCTGTCACCTCCAGCCAGCCCGCAAAGCCCACCAAAGTCACACTGGTGAAATCCAGGAAAAATGAAGGTAATTTGTGTGTACATCTCTTGCTGAAACTTTTGCTGGTTTCTAAAGACCAGCTGCTTCGCTCAGTGATGTGTTACAGGCTGTGTGGGCTGAATGAACAGTGCTGTTACCAGTTTGCCCGTTTTACCAGTAGCTGGGTCAAAACTTAAAAAGTGCTATTGTATTTCTGATGTTATTTTTCATATTTCAAAGTCTGTATGCATAGTTAAGGATAAAATATTACATAGCATAAACAAATCCCAACTGCAGCCAACATCTGGTAGTCAGCAGCTTCATACCTACACTTCAGCTGAGTCTTCAGTGGGTATCTTGTTTGGAAGAGGAAAAATTGTACATATTGTCTAAATTAAACTGTTGAACAACAACTCTGATTATAGGCAGTGTAAGAAAAAGAGACTGATATAATGGTAAAGCTATAACATATTCTGCTACAGCCCATTATGTGCCAAGTTCACTCTACTCTTTGTGTTGCCTGTGTAAATGCTGTATAAAGCAGTGTTGAAAATCTCCAGATACCTCTCTCTCTTTTCTTTTTACTTTTCTTTTTACTGTAACTTCATTAGTTTTCTTTTTTTCTTTTATTATAAAGAGTATGGTCTGCGGTTGGCAAGTCACATATTTGTGAAAGAAATATCGCAGGATAGCCTGGCGGCAAGAGATGGCAATATCCAGGAAGGAGATGTTGTACTGAAGGTACAGTATATGGTGGTGGTGGTTGTTCAAAGGCAAAACTCACTGATACAGCTCTGCCTAGAATTGGCTGTGTCAGTAACATGATTATAGTTAATAGGTGGTGTGTCACTTTTAGTAATTTTCCTTTCCTTAAAGAAGTTGATTCATATTAAATTTGATCTATGAAATAATTTAATTAAGACTTTTTAGTATTTTTCCTAAGTGTCATTCAGAAAAGAAACACCCACTGTAAATACATAATAAAGACTATTTGAAAAACTACGGAACTTTGCTTAGTTATAAGTAAAATGTCGTGGAACTGTGTTATTGTGCAACACTGAAACTTGCCTTCAGGTTAATTTTTTTGTTTGGTTGGGTTTTTTTAGAAATAAATATACCCAGGGGCTAATTTTTTGTGCCCCATCTCTGGAAGTGTCCAAGGCAAGTGGATAGGGCTTTAAGCATCCTGGTCTAGTGGGAGGTGTCCCTGCACGTGGCAAGGTGGTTGGAAGTGGATGGGCTTTGAGGTCCCTTCCAACTGAGGCCATTCTATGATTTTTAATTCATACTAACAATTTTTATTTCAAGATAGTGCTGTGGATGTGTTGGTGCAGAAGAATGGACGATTCTTTCTCTGCTGGATGTAGCAGTGCTGGTTTAAAAAACAACTGATCTTTTACAGGTTTTGCATTAGTGCTAAAACCTTTAACTTTGAAAGTTGGAAGCATTTTTCTATGTTATGCAATATTTTGGATGAATCCAATGGTCTTCCATTGTATTATGGTAATCTGATAAATATTTTAACTGCATCTAAATATCATCAGACAGAACACCAGTCTTTTTGCTGGAGATTCGCTGGGGTTTTTTTAGTAAGTTTATATCTGTTCTTTTTTCCTGCTCTATTCCAGATAAACGGCACAGTGACGGAAAATATGTCCTTAGCAGATGCCAAAACATTAATAGAAAGGTCAAAAGGCAAATTGAAGATGGTTGTTCAGCGAGATGAACGAGCCACGCTGTTGAATGTCCCTGATCTTTCTGACAGTATTCATTCTGCTAATGCTTCAGAAAGAGATGGTGAGTATAAAAACTTGATTTCTAAAGAGGAAAGAATTCCCTGTGATGTCAAGATGTGAAAATACCTAAGTGGGATGAGAGGGTGGGGAGGAGAAGAGTTTTACAGGAGTAAGACTGTAATATGGATAAATTTTTGTTTGAATGTGATTGAAATCCACACGTTCAAAAACCGTGGAGAAAAATACAGTCCCTTTTCTTGTGGCCATTTTTTCAGGAATATTAAGTTTGGGTTTTGTGTAATAATAAACATAGATTTAACATCTTCATAAAAATTCTCTGCAAAAGCTTATTCCCATTTAAGCAGGTCATGCCACCATTTGAATTAAAATCATTTCATGAAAAAACAACTTTTATTTAACAGACATTTCAGAAATTCAGTCGCTGGCATCAGATCATTCCAACCGATCACATGACAGGCCCCGCCGCAGTCGTTCACGATCTCCTGACCAGAGGTCAGAGCCTTCAGACCATTCCAGACATTCTCCACAGCAGCCCAGCAACGGCAGGTGATGGCAGCATTGTATTATTTTTAAATCGACTATTTAACGTAACATATAAGTTGTAGGAGTGCTTGGATTTATATGGTGTAACAAATGTGAAGCAGAACTGTGGAGGCAGTAATACAAAATTCTTTGTCTCAAGAGGTGCAGATAATAATGATCTGAATATTTTAGACTTGAGGAGAAACTGAACCTTTCTTTAGTGTTAGATCTTTTTTAAATATGGTTATGGAGAATGGTTGTGTGAGTGACAATGTAAGCTTGATAGCAATATATGTTACTGAGTAATGTGTAGTTGTATTTTGGTTTTAGAAAGCAGTTAGCTGCGAGTAAATTTGAGATGATCTGTAGCACAGTTCCTGTCGCATGTCCAGCCTGGGTAAACTTGCTAAAATCTTGCTTTGTTTAGGCATAGGTATTACGTTTCTGAATACGTTTAGTTCCTGCTAAACAAGGTGCATTGCACAGCAGGTTTAGCTTTTACACTCTACTTTTTAACATTTGAACTTGCTAATGAAACATTTGATTATAATTCTTCAGTGCGTAAGTCTGATGTTATATTAATTCAGAGATGAGTAATGTCATGTATGGTTTGACATTTTTTCTCCTGCCATATGAAACTTTACTCCTGAATAACAAATCTGCCCAGTTTTGCATTTCGACAGTTTGGAAATAGACGTTCTAATTTATTGAAGTAGTATTTCAGTGTTGGATTTCAAAATCTACTACATATTTGAAAGAGAAAAGTTTCTTTTCTGACCGCTCATAAAATGATAGAGCAGAAATTAGAATTGATCTGTGCAACTTCCAAATTCAGAGCCTCTGTCTGAATATTTTTAGATGCTGTTCAAAAACTCTGAAAAAACAAATTACAACTGGCCATTTCATTAAAGATATGCCTGATTGCAAATTAATAAAATCGGTGTGCCCAAGGGGAAAATAACACACCTTCAAGGCTTTTAGAGTTTTCTAAAGATGCATACAATTGCAAGAGAGATTGTACCTGCATGTGCACCTGCTTGGGGTTATGGGTTACAGACATTTTTGCTTTTCTTTTGTGTACATTGTTCAGAGGGACCACAAGGCATGAAAGCTTGTTTTCAAGCGGGAACCACATTCATGGAAAAATCTTAAAAGCAGGGTCCCAGAGGCAGGGCTTTGATTGTGAAGGTTGTGAGATCTGTCATATTTCAAAACTATATGTCTTGACATGCATTTCTAGTGCTGTCTGATAGGGCTTGTGGAGGGAGGAACAAAAAGTAAAATCTATCAGAACTGTAACTGACTGACTTAGCCTGGTGTTAGTGCTTTCCTGTCCTATTGCAGTGGCTTAGGTAGATGGTCACTTCCTCCCTGTAGACCCAACTGTTGGAAGAATCAAGTCCTCCCCGAGAGGGAACTTTGAAGTTATCTCAACTCTGAATGCATCCGTTATATCTTCTTTATGAGCAAGAGCTACTTTGGCCTGGCTTGACTTCCTGTGCGACATGTCCCTTTCAAGATCAGAAAATCTGGGCCCTGAGCCATGTAAAGAAAAACATGTTGAGAGCAACTGCTCTTTGTGATGGTTGTTTGTGCAAGTTGAAATCTACTGTAAGATCAAATTAGTTGTTAACTACTAATCCTTTTTTGAGTTTGGTGGAAAATCTGGAGGAAGAAAAAGGCTTGAGAAAGGGCTGAGGAAGAAATGTGCAAAAAGTCTTCCAACTAAGCTTAAGGAGGATGTTAAAAATGTATTGAAGATAATGAGTCTTTATTTAGACACTGTTCTGCCAAGTGTTTGTATGTTAATGAGGAGGGAAATTCCAGGGGAATCCTGAGTCCTTTCATAGAAGTTTAAGTACGGACTGACATTTCTGCATGTGCACCAGAGTACAGAAATTTGCTAACAGATCTGCCTTAGTATTGCTTTGGGGTCTGGCAGAGTCTTCAGTGTTGTCCATCTTTCAGTGTTCCTCGCTGGTATGTATATCAGGCTGCTTGCAAAGTTCCTGCCTATAGGGTTTCCTTAACAATTGCTGTTGGATCATTCTGTCAAACATTAAATAGTGCTTTAGTTTTCTTTAGTCTAAAGGAAGTACACAGATGTCTCTTGAAGAGTCTTTTAAAAACTCAAATTCTAAAACATTTTTCTTAACTTGCTAACAGAAAGAGCTAATTGTGCTTTGTGTAACCTGTGAAGAGTTATACTTAAAAATTTAGGATGAGCAAAAGAGGTCTCTGCACCTTAGCTGGAGAGTACCTCAGGACAAGTGTCACATATCCTTTCATAGCTATCTGGTCTTACTGCTGGTACTAAGAAGCTGTTGAGCTGAGTAAGCTTTTGGTGTGACCCATCCTAAAGACTGGCATTTAAGGCCAGGTGCTGCCAAACCTGCCAGATGGTATGTCTGGTCTGCCCTTCACTAACTGAAAGAACTTTGCTTGGGAACTGTCTCCTATGCTGACTTCCTCACCTACGTATTGGAATAGAAAACACATCCTCTGATATGTTTAACACTTCAGCCTTAGCAAGAAAGATGTGGTAGCTTGAAGAAATTACTGCAGAAATCATTATTTGTGGAAGGATTAGGCTGACTTCTGTAATGCCATTGTCAATTTATATGTGTCATGAGAGATTGGTTGTTCTGTCCATTTTGAAAACAAGCTGAAAAACTGGAATATAAGGTAAAAATAAGCCCTTTT
>WAAG01076266.1:348-10674 GCA_013390105.1 Tichodroma muraria | reverse complement strand
TGGCCCGGCCACGGCCGCCGCCGTGCTCTCGCCGCCGGCTGACACCGGGCTGCCGGGTTGCTCCTTCCCTCCGACGCGCTCTCGGGATCTCCATCACTAACGCAAGCTTTATTAAGGCTACGGGGGGAGAAATAAAAAGAAAAAAATCAGCACGTGATAGAGTATGAAATCAAGGTGGTGGTGGGGGAGAGTTTCCTACAGCCAAGGAGAGAAACGTTTGTAGTTTTGGTGCGGTTTTCAGCATCTGGTCCCGCGTCCCCCTCCCCCCTGCCCGATACGACACCTCTGCTTCAAAATTCAGAATCCAGCGCGCTCCTTCCCCTCCGCCCCTTCGCCGTGGAGCTGACTGCGGCTCCGAGGCGATTGCACAACGCTTGGAAGCTCTGCCTTGGAAGCGGGGATTCGGGAGAGGAGCTGATGCCTTGCTACCCTGTAGGATCTGAGTGAGCCTGCATCAAACCCTCAGCGTGAAGGGGCAAAATTTGGACTCTGTGAAGCAAACGGGTGAATGGGAGTTTCAGAAAGCTGCTTCAGTTCAGTTTGCTCGTGGCAGGGACAGGAAAGGAAAGAGCAGTCTGCCTTTTAAAATCACAGTAATACTTACTTAAAGGCAAGCATAAAAACATGTAGACCCGCAGTCATTCCAGAGCGATGATTTGGTATCAATGAACGTGCAAAAATCTTGACGTTGTCTCTGCTTTCTAAAATAGCAAAGCCTGTCAAAGTCCTACTCTGACAAAAGCCACTCAGCGAAGGCAACACAACTTATGGGACTTCCATTAGGGCACACATGAACCGGGGGGTCACCAAAAATGTAGTGAGACAGGCAGGAGGCACTTGAAAGAGAGAGGGCTCAACAGATTGAAAATTCAAGAGCCAGCGTAGCAAATTATTTGTTATCGCGGAAGAGAAAGTGAAAGGCTTTTCCAAATATGTATGAAGTTCACAACTGAAACCATAACCTTTTTCACTCAAGATGTTGTAAACTTGGTAGAGTGTAAGCAACACAAAGGATTTAAAAAAATAACCCTCAAGAATACCATCACTTCCTTCATTGTCCATTACATATTACCAAGCCTTTACAGTTGCAGTAATTCAGAACGCATTTATCTGTATTTCGTCCTGTGTAACTGGTATAGTTGCTAAAAAGTCTTCTTGAGTTTAAAAGCTTTATTTAGTTCAAACACTGCTGGTAAAATCTTTTGTCTTCTTTACTTTCAATGAGAAAATGAATTATCTGATTTTGTGAGGTGTATGAACAGTCCCTGTTACAACTGAGAAAATAACTGAATGCCTGCTAGTGTAAGGATTTATCGTATTTGTCCGTCTATTTAAAGCTAAAGGAAAAAAAAGGAAATCGGTCCCTTTCACTGTCAGGGAAGTATCTGAATCGCTTTCTGTTGATTTCATTCTGCAATGCAAACCAAAAAAACACCAGTGGGGAATGTCCTAAACCTTACCCTGAAGTGTCTGGAGTCTTCCACTGGATTAGCGGACAAGAGGTCGAGCCTTTAGCCATGGTTATGTTTATCTTGCAATGTACTTCGATCCTCACTTTCTAAGACTTTCTGGAGATCAAGGCAGGTAACAATTTCCTCCTCCCTTCCACTAAGAAAAATATATGACCGTTCGCACAATTGTGAATCTCTCAAACTGAAAATAGATGTCTTTTGATAACAACTGCATAGCTGCTGTATGTTTGGTTTTTCTTCAGGAAAAGCCTGCGTTTTGGACTGAATATTTAACCCCACCCCTTTATTAATCCTGAACTCTGGTGCTAGATATTTAATGCCATTCTCATTTATGGCAGCAAGAATTATTTTAATTTGCTGTGTTTCTATATTTGTCATCCATAATTGCCCCTCATTTGATTAAACATCATCTGCTTTATTTCTCATTAATCTTTTTTTTTTAAACAAATGACTGTTCTTGAAAGAATTTCTTCCATGCCTTCATCATACTTGGAACTACTTCAATAGACATTTGTAAAAAATCCTAATAGTAAATAACTAAGAGGTGAAGAGAGAAAGACTGTTTTAAGTTTCAATGCCAGCATTCTGAGACAATTATTAATGCTCTTGCTTATTTACACATATATTCCCTCCTCTTAAGCATATCACTTAAAGTCACAGAATGCTCAGTGTTTTCTTGAGCACTGAATCTGTTCCGCATTTCAGAGCTAAATTAACCTTAGGCTACCCCCTTCTTGCACTACTTAGCTTTTGTTTCTGTGTGTTTAGGACCACAAAGCTGAGTTTGTAGATAGTTTAAAGGATGTAAAACGTGATAATTTCTTGTATCATTTATCTTTCAAACAAGTAACTGTTTCTTAGCCGTATAGCTACTCTGAAAATTTACCAGAAGGGACACCCCATTTCATTTATTTGTTATGATGATGGGAGTGTGATGTTTTAAAATTATAAACAAAAATCCAGAGGGCAGGTAGAATTTAGTATGATGGACTGTTTTTCCCTGGAATTCACATATTGCAAGGGAATGGGAGGATATAGAAATATTCCCCTCTAATCTGTTGCAGTTTCATTTGGGATTGAGAAAACAAGGTGAAATGTTCTCTTATGATAGTTATATAAACTGACTCATAGGTTTCTTTAGCCCTAACCCAGGTTTTAAACAGTTTGGGAAGTTCCCTTTGAAGATATTGAAAAGACTGCTACAGAACAGAGTGAAATTTTCAGCTATTCTCGTTGTAAAGGACTGGGAAATGCTGCTTACGTAGTCACCAACCCCTGCTTGCTACAGCTGTCAATGTCTCCAGGTTTTGTAGTTGCTCTCTCACTATCTGCAGAACATTCCTTTCAACCTGCGTAGGCCCAGGAGTGGGTCCGTAAAGTTGCCTGTGAACTGAGGAGTGATGCATACAAATCTTTATATGTTAACGTTTTGCAGTGAAAAATGGCATCTGCATCCTCACCTTTGTAACTCAGCTCTTCATATGTCGAGGGTGCAAGAGTAGAGAGACGATACTAAATTTGAGGGTTGGTTATGAATAAAATCGCTTATTTTAAAGTGCCCTAATAGTCAGAATTATCTGTGTGCTAATGAGGTGTGGATGAAAACCATGCTGAGTGTATAGAAAACATATTCTTGAAGTGCTTTGTTGCTTTGTGGTATGAGTTGTTCTATATGGAATATTTTGGATTTTTCTAATGCCTCCCCTTCTCATTACTTGCCTGTGAGTTTCAGGGCCATTTTATTTCTGTTTATTATAGAGTTGGTTTTGATTCTCAGATGATGCAGAACACATCAGATGCAAAGTTACTTTTGTGTTTTCTAAAGTTATGTTACTCAAGTCCAAGTTTTCTTAAGACTTCAGTCAGGAAAAAAACATATTAATACCCATATAGGAAGTGCTATCTAGATTTACTGAGAAATATGAAAAAAGAGTGAATCTGGTAGCCTTAAGGAAGTCTAAAATGAAATGCTTTGGTGAAAAAACCATCTGTACTATGCTGAAAAGACTAGGGGGAGGCTGAGTACAGCTGAAGGAGTTCTTCTAAGCAATACAGCTATTCAAACATTAAATGGCAAGAGAAAAATATATAAGGAAATTGCATTCCTTTTAGTGTCTAATGTAATTAAACACTTGCCCTCAAGCATGAAAGCCTTTTTAAAAAAAAAAAAAAAACAACCAAATTTTGGCATGGGAAAATGCTTCCTGTGTGGCACAGTTTTCCAAGAAAAGGCTTACAGGTAATAAAAATTATTCATATTTTTGACTGCATTTACAATAGTAGGATTTAGAAATGCTTCTGAAAAAGAATTTGAGGAATCCACTCTTTCAACAGTTCGGCCAAGTGTTTCAATACCTGTTCCGATGGGCTTTGTTCATTGACAAATCACATAAAAATACAATACTTTTTCCCCCCCCGAGTTTTCGTATTTTATAACCTACCTATTCTCAACATGCAAGCAGTAAAAAGTTGTATCCCCAGGAAATTTATTTTAGACACATCTAAATACCATAAATCATATGTACTTGTTTGAAATGGTCTCTAAAAAGAAGGTCATTTTGATAAATGATTATAAATACTGTGAAATCATGAGTTTTGAGGACTTCTGATTGGTTTCTGAAACATGTCAGTAAGAAAAATGAGCTGCACGCTTGTAGTCAAAATGCACTGTGTAACTGATTCATCAATATGTCTGTGCTTTTCAGTGTGGTTGTAAATGGAAACAAGAAAAAATACATAAAAAAGCATAGTTTTTCTGGAAAGAGTTAATTTATTTGGTATCTAGTATAAAAGCATCTCTTACCCATAAGGAAAACAACGAAAACAGCAAAAACTCTGTAGATTTTATAGATGAAACAATTTCAAAATCCAATGAATAATGCACACACTTTCAGGAGAAAACTTTCAAGACTGATTGCTTATCAAATGATGGGTTTACTAGTGAGTTACTTACTGAATTGTTACAATAGATGAAAATTTGCAAGAAATTCACTTTTGTTCTCAGGAAATATAATCAGTAACTTTTCTAAGACTAAAATTTTGAAAGACTATTTTGCCGATACATTTTGAAAATGTATCTTTGTCCCTAGCCAAAGAACTTTGTGTGGACAAAACCAAACCAAACCAAAACAAAACAAACCCCAACTACGTATGACTTCTAGTTATGCATTTCTGTCTGTTTGTATAAATGATTCAGTAGGATTTACACTTCTCCCTCTCCCCCTCCTCACCAACCCACCCTTCTAGAAACATTGGAGGGCTGATCCAGACCTTCACGGGATCACAAATGTTTTGTGAGAAGGTCCATTGACTCCAGTGAAACCCCTGAAGTGCTCAAGGGTTTTTTAAGCAATCAGACCTTAATTCTTATACATGGGCATTAAAGATTTAAATATTCTGGCAATATCTGGATAAAATTTCACTAAAAATTTTCAAAAAAATCATAGTTGTAGGTACCTTTCAGGATTCTTAAGCTTCTTGTTACAAGGTAGTAAAAATAAAATGTTTTATAATTCATGTAGATATTTCTTGATAAAATGTTCGGATTGCCTGATTGTTTGAAAATTGCCAATTCGGCATTTTATATACACATTGAATTTTAGCTACGTTGGTTTTAACATCCTAGGATAAAATTTGTCCTAACCTATCTAGTGTAAATTCTGTAGTATTTTGTGATGTAAGTAATCAGACTATGAGGGTTTTTTTGTCTTTTTACCATTTTTAGACATGCCAATTGTTTAATAAATGTTTTTTAATTGAATCTGTTAATCTGCATATTGTTTGCCATGTAGAAATACTCATTCTTTAGTGATGCAATGACTTGATATTCTGTACCTCAATTCCTCAAGAGCAGGATTGAACTCTGTGTCTTGAAATTCAAGGGCAGGTAACATTATCTTTGCTTCTGTCTGTTGATGCCCTAATATTGCTCACTGGATTATTGCTTTCAAAGACACTGTTACTTGGCAGCACGAATAGTCACCGTAGCATGTTTCTCTCAGTAGCAAAATGTACTCTACCAAGCAGTTTTGCAAGTCTCCGGAAAGGAAGCAAAATGAATCTGGTTTCATCTGCTAGACTGAGCAAAGTTTAAACCCATCAGTAAAACATAGTCATGGTGGGGTAGGATTCAATCCCTTTTTTTTTTTGCTGTGCTACTCTGTGTCCTTGTTCTAATATACTTAAGAATGCAACTTGAAAGGATGCAAAAGGAAAGTCATATTTTTTAAATATAAATACTTGCATATGTCGCTAATAAGGTTTCTAACTGAAATAGTGTGGTGTTAGCGAATTTTGATAAACAGTGCTTGAGGCTACTTCATTACATCAGTGCACAGCTGAGCACTGAACCCAATCCTATGATCCGTCTCGAGCCTGTGCCCTGTCTTTTCATGACTGTTTGCCCAACTTACATAATGGCCATACCAGTGCTCTCCTTCCATTTGGGAAGTACGGTAAACTTTTAAGGAACTAAAAGCTTTGTGTGCGTGTGTGTGCGTACATGCTTTTTATTTTTAGTAGGCTTTAAAGACTTACAGACCTGCATCACAGTTTCTCTAGCACTGCTAGTTGCAGAGAACGAGCAAGATGGTGCACAGCCACCCTGCAGAAAAAGCCTTCCTCCTGCTGCTCAGCTGGGCAGTCGCATCACCTTTACCAGCATGAGCTGTGTGACTGCGTACGCAGCCAGAAGTCATTCGACTCCTGGGGTGGGTGTCTGGGGTCTTCCGTGAGCGTGTAGATACTTTTCCATTGTGTTTAATGAAAGTATAATTGTGCTGGATACATGCAGCCCAGTCTCATGTTTATTCAAGCAATGTTTGAATCACTAAGAAGAAAGTTATTGAAATAAACGGTTTATAAACAGACATGCTAGGGGAAATTTCACCAGGAAGATACTGATGACATAACTCCTACTGTTTTTGTTAGGACCAGATTTTAAGTTGTGAGTTCTTACTATAAATGTAAGGATGTAGCTCGGGAGAAGGAGACAGATCAGTTAGCCATGGTAGTGCTTAAGATTTTTTGTTATACGCTGTCTTGAATTCTTCTAGCGGCAAAGGAATTCTTATTTAAAAAACCACTGCTGCCATTGGCCTTGGCTTTCTAGCATGTGTTGTCCTTGTTATTTATTAGTACATACTACAAAATCTATATCCTTTGATAGGTTTACCTAAACCATATCCATTTAAAATAATATTTAATAGACAATAGTATAAATCACAATGATGTTATTCATTTTACTCTGCAAATTTTATACATGTATCTGTAACTTCACTAGCACAGAGTTACATCACTGCATACTAAAATTCAATGAATGATGCAGAGTGAAAAAAAAACCCACATTAAAATAATGGGACATAGTAGTAGACAGTGCACTGTAATACACGAAAATTTTCTTCTGAAGTCTTCTATTAAACACTATGAATAGACTATGCAGGTTGTCAAAATTCTACTTGGTACCATCAGTGATATTAAAGATGCAGTGTTCATTGTAGATTAGAAAGGATATCTCCTTTTTTGAGTTCTTGGACCTACAGATACTAAGATAGTAAGATACTAAGGCATCTTCTATTCAGAAAGTGAGTTGATTTTCTATGTGGAATTGTAAATTTTTACAAATAGTTTTGGGGATAGGTCACTTCACTGGAATTTGTACATATTAATAAGTAGACATATAATTATATGCCAAAAGAGAAATCTGGAACAATATTTGGAAATTTGCTACTGAATATTTTATTGTTTAATGATGGATGTCATCACTGAATGTTGTGCATTCTGGAATCCCTGGAGCTTCTTACTCAATGCAATGGAAAAAAGCAATCTGAACTTTGTATTGAAAATTACCTGTGCTAAACAAACCTCACAAGAAAATATCCAATGGTCATGTGAAAGAAAGTCATATTGTACTTGATTCTGTTTTCTTTTGTTTTTCTTCAGTAAATGAAACAAAATAATTGACAAACCCAAAGAAGCAAGTCTCAAAGCAATGAGTCAAATCTTTAATTTATGATAGAAGAGAATAGTTTTACTAAACTAATAAAATCCAGTGGATTATGAAACTCTAACTGGAAGCCAAGTGATCTTTCTTTCTTTCTTTCTTTCTTTCTTTCTTTCTTTCTTTCTTTCTTTCTTTCTTTCTTTCTTTCTTTCTTTCTTTTTCTCTCTGTCTCCTCTCCTCTCCTCTCCTTCTGTTTTCCCCTCCTTTGCTGCTTCTTGGACTAAAGAAAAACTAGCTGATTGAACACTATTTTATAGCAAATCGGATATGAAAAACTAAAACTGAAACAGATTACTGCAAGCTTTAAAAAGTCCTTCTTCCTTCTGCATTCTCTCAGATCTCCAATAGCTATTTCTTATTTTTAGCAAGTAATTCTGGACAAATGCTGCCTTACATAAACTGTGTTAGATGCACTTCAGTATCCTCTGCCACTATTGTGAGTTTTAATTCTTAGACTGTGATCTTATGATGATTGTAGTATGCATTTAATTTTGTATGTTGGGAGATGAATGAAATCTCGGGAAGCTGAAGTCAAAACTAGCTACTGAGTGGAGCCAGGACTTCACAGCTGAAGTAGCCATAGTACTTTGATATGAACACCACTGAAGTTAACTGTATGTTTACACATTTTGGTGAATTGAGGGCATTAGTCACTTAAATTTACCAAGCGGAAAAAAACTGTTTCCCACTTTGGTCCTTCTAAAAATAGATACTAAAAAAATCTGTTGGACATATGTGGACTGACAATATAGCTCTGAAGAGAGTTGAATGAACTGCGGGGTTTTCTACCTGCCAAGCAAAAAATGGCATATTCTAGATGCATGCAATATATCCTGAGAGTGCATGGGGGCTTCTTTGGAAGGGGATGTTTTGACATGGTAAGTGAGGCTCCTCAGGCACATTTGTCTCAATAGCTTTTCAAGCCTTTCATTTTCTCTCATCTGGTGGAGAATACCAGAACACTGTAGGCTTCATAGAATATGTGAACAAGTAAAAGCTATTTATTAAAATGTGTTTATTACTGTAAAAAGAATGGTAGGAACAGTGACTAGACGTCTCCTAAATTTGTGAAAATATCGGTTTGGTTTAGTAAAGAAAAAAGAATTTAGGTCAGATGTGTTGATAAACCAAACGACAAAATCTTTTGCGAGGCTTTGGTACACTGGATTGCTAAAAATGGTGTGAATGGAAGCCTGGGCAGCTACCGCGATGTTGACCACTCAAAGATTTCTTGTAAAACCCTGCTTAGAATGCCAAATAGTATTTTCTGTTACAAAAAAGCAGCAGTATAACAGGGGCTTAAGCACATTGACGCCTTTCAAAGTTATACTTTCAGAACTAGACGTTAAAACCTAGTAAAAGTTTGCAATTCATACCCGCCTTACGTAGGGCTTAAGAGGAGCTGAGAACATCGCAAGTCCTCTGCAGTTTGCTTTGATTGACTCAGAATTGACATAGTAATATTAAGCTCTTTTTTTTGCCTGTTTCTATATTCTTCTTTTGGGAGTACCACAATGACCTCAAGCTGCAGCTGTGTCTTAAGTCTTTGCGTTCCTGGGGACTTTAGAACAATACACACTAATGGTCTCACTCCTGGCTCCCTCTCCCTCTATCCCTCCCTCCCTCTCTCTCTCCCTATTTCTTTTTTTACACAAGTCTATTTCTGAAGGAGTGTGTGACTATATATCCTTTCAATTTCCATTCATCCATGAAAAATGAGCACTCGATTTCAAAACAAAAAATATGAACCCTTGCATCAATCAGATTTCCATTAGATGTAACCTACAATAACTTAAGAACTGCAGTGGTCTGCTAATTAAGGTAAGGTGATGTTAGTTCTATTAGGTAAGGTGGAACAGTTATGAATCAGATAAAAATAGAATGCTTCATTAGCAGTTGCTCATGGGGCATCTTGAATCTGCAGAATTATCTCTTTTTTTGGTATTATTAGCACTTTAATTTACATGACTTTTTAATAGCTTATTGGGTCAATAAAGAGAGTGACAATTCTGCCTGTATTATTTGTTTTTATGAAATAATATATTGATATTAAAAGTGGTAAATGCAACATCTTAATTTCTAAATTTAAAAAAATGATGTGAACGTGCACAGGAGAAAAAGCTGGAGATAAGAGTGCAAGCAATTTTTATTGCTCTGTATTATGAAGAAATATTCTGCCGAACTTTCTTGCAGTTTGGCTTAGTTTTGCATTTTAATTTTTACTCTACTAATTCTGACTCCTTTGCTTTTACACTTCAATACTTTGCTACAACTTTATGAAACAAACATCTTTATCACTTTAATAAGAGGGTATGCACAGAAATCTGACAGTATTCAAACCCTATAAGTCTATTTTTATTTCACTGGTTCCAAACTGAAATGTAGACAAAGACAGAAGGTGCCAATTGAGTTTGCAGTCTGGTGGCATGAGAAATACCATAGATTTTAGATCTTTATGTTTGTGAACATATTGGGAATGCTTTGCCAGACATGACACCCAAACAAACATTTTTTTTTTGGATACAGTTTGTGTGTTTCAAGTACAGTGGCTAAAAGTGTCCAGCCATTTTAAAGTATGTTTGGTGAAATATAACTTAAGGAATGACTCAGTCCTTCAAAGTTCTTGGGAAAGCCATTTCCTTTCCTCCTGCAATAGTAGTCACAGTTTTGCCAATCTGCTGCTAATTCTGTCACATTTTAGGTTACTGTGTATAATTCCTCTGGAATTAACAGTATAATGTTGACAAAGTTAAGCACAAGCATGTCAATTGCTACTCTGTTGTTGATTCCTTCAGTTTGATGCTGTGAAGCTAAGAAATGTTAGTAGTTCCACCAGATATAGGGTTTGAATAC
>WAAG01076256.1:0-35955 GCA_013390105.1 Tichodroma muraria | reverse complement strand
CCCTCAGCAGGTGCTTACAGTTGCAGATCCTGTGTATGGCAAATCACTGTGGAATAGGTCTCTCTGAGCATGCCAGCCGCATTCCATCCAGGGAGCAGCCGCTGTATTTTACCCTTCAATTTCTGCACTGTTATCACCTCTGTTAGGATGTGAACATGACTCCTCAGTTTCCTCCAATTGTACCCCCAGTCCTCTGTCCATGGGGTCCTCAGTCATCTTTCCACACCTGTGGTGCAATGATCTCTCTGATCAGCACGTAAATAATGGCTTTCTGACATAGGGTAGAAATAACAAGTAGTGCAGGGGATGTCTTGACATGGGCATCCACAGAAAGTGGAGATGGCACTTGGTGTCCTTTGATCTTTTGTTTCTAATATGTTTTTACTATAATTGTTCTAGTGTTCTGTTCCTTTGCACTATTTATCCACCATTACTTTATGAGATATATTAGGTTACTTTGTTTTCCAATAAATTTAAAATATCAGGCATGTTGGTTCTCCTTATCACTCCAAATTCATCAAATTGCCACCAATGTGACCTCTCTGTTTTGGATAAGGCTGGTACAGTGATGCTATTATTTCCAGCCTTCTCAGCCTCCATGGCTTGGCAGAGATGACAGATCAAATGGTCACGTCCTGTGATTTTTCCTGGGACCACAGAGCCAGTGATTATCCAGACACTAAAAACTCTTTTAAATGTGAGGTTCTCAGCCTGAAAAAAGGCATTCATTCATGTGTCATGTGATCCAAAATTCATTTGTATGGTATTCACTTTGTTCTGTGTTCTTTAAAAAAGAAATTAACATTAAGACAGCATACAGATAAAATTAAAAGAAAGGAAACCAACCCTTCCCTGCTGACAAGCTAATTTTCAGTGTTTTAAGAATTACAGAGTGAAGTAAAATTATTTTATTGCCTTCTTTCATCATTATGCCACAGTACTAATTATGCTCCTGGTGTTCTAAAGTTTATAATGCTATTTCCTGCCACTGAGTTCCTATTTCTTTATTAAATTAATTCTTTAAACTCATGTTTTATGCTGCTAGTGAGGCCCTGGTAGCAGACTATCATCTTACAATGACACCAGTGGGTAAGTTTTCATCAACTGCAAAGACAGAAATGATGGAACAATGGCTGTATAGAATAGAAACCGTAGAAAAATGATTAATATTTTTCAGAACGATCAGCATATGCTGCCACAGAGTGAGTATGAAATCATCACATTTTAGTATGGAAAACTGATGAAGTCTAGAGCATAAATGATAAAAGTTACGCAAACGTATTTTTGCATGCATATGAGAGACTGGAATATGGAAGGTACTGTACATCCTAAAGGATACTTGCTTTGCTGCAATCACTGCTTGCATAAACTTCAGTAAGAGTGACCTTTCATTTCAGACACTATTCCCTGCTGACTTCAGAAAGTTCTAAGGAATTTCTATCAAGAAATGAGCACATCTCTGATAAAGATGGACCCACTGCCACAGCTCTGATAAACTCAGGGCTTAATATGGAACAAAGGGTCATTGCTGTCTGGTCTGGGAAGTGTTAGCAAACTGCTTGCCAGCATAGGCAAGCTTAATAATGACAACCAGCTTCAAGGTGCCTCCCAATCACTGCTAGAAAGAGATGCATGAAATATAATTCTGTTCTTGTTAAGAGTATAGTAAAGATGTTGCCAGAGAAAATACAGAATTGAAGGATTAACCACCAAGGAGAAACAGTCACTCAGGGGACATACTTGTGCTACTCAAGGGGGAGTGCCTTATGGCAATTTAGTCCAATGGCCAACTGCAGTAAGATTTCAAAAGCATTTTAATGTAGCCCTTAAAGCAATGTTGTACCTTTTCCCATGGCTTCTAGTGGCCTTTTGGCAGCTGGGGATTTCTGCACAGAAGCCACCCCTGTGGCACCCCTAGGACTGGAGCTGCCGAAGGTGATGGCACAGGGTTTGGCACTGCTAGCTATAACGCATCTGGGGATGTGCTAGGGAGAAGTCCTTGGCCAGGGAGGAGTAGTGAGTTACTGCAGCTCCTTTGCTCTATTTGAGCAAAGAGAGGCAAGCTAGGAACCAGGGCTGGAGGTTAACAAATGCTGAGCCCATAGGAAATTCCAGCATTAAGACTAAGGCTCTGCTATTAAGGAAAACATTTATGCCGAAATGAGGTCTCCAATGGCAGGATGCCTGTCATCAGTGCACTCACCTGACAAAATTTAGTGGCGGGGGTTCCAACCATACTTTCAGCAATTGTTACAGGCTTGTTTGCAGACACTGTCAGACATCACTTTGGAGTCTCTATTTCCATGTCCATATTTTTCTCTCCATTCACGGATTACAGGTGCAACCCCCAATAAAGCCATCGGAAATCACACCCAAATATTTGGGAACAGAAACTCAGCCTGATCACTGGAAGGCAATGTAGATTTTCCCAAGAGCTTTCAGCTATAATCAGGAAGTTGTTTATGTTCTTAATAAGTTGATGGTAGACAGTTGTATTTTTAAGGAAAAAACCCTATTTCTTTCTTTTTTTTTTTTCCTCTCAGTAATAACAAAATTTCTGGTATTGACTGAAACAGTACGTAAGTGAGGCAGATCATGGCAAGATTTTGTTTCAAGACCTTTGTCATTGTCTTTCCTGTCCCATTACTCTACTTCAGTGTTCAACATTTCCTGTGTGAAGACCACTTAGACAAATCATTGTAGTGATTTTGTCATACAAGCAAGTGCTTAAGGTAAATTTAGATCATCAGGATAATTTCCCATTTTTCCTACATTTAAAGATATTTTGTATCTTATTTTCTGTCCTGTTGCTAATTATCTTAAAAGGGGCTTTTTAATAGAAAAGGATTTTTGTCACTGAACCAGTCGTTTTTCTGGCACACTGCACTGCTAGTAATGCGATTGCTTAAATGAAAATTGGTGCAGCTTTAACATCATAATATATTCACTCATTTCTTTGCCTTTCATTCTAATAACGTAAGACATAATGAACTCTTGGTAGATATAGTAATATCCCATAAGTATTTCTACAGGATTTATGTTGTCATTTAATATTATTTCAAAGGACAAAACATAATTCTTGCCATTTTGCTCAGCTACTCATTTTGTGATATTTTTGTTCTCCCACTATCACTGAAAAGAAATGATCAAATTAACCATTTTAACAAGCATTTGCTAGTTGTGCCTACATACCATTCATTTAAATGACTTGTGAAATCAATCAAATAATGGGGCCTAGCCTTCTTTCCCTGAATAATGACTTCAAGGAAGATCCACCTCCCTCTCCGGGAAAGAATGGATAGCTGGGAATGCTCAGGGGAATGAAAGGATTTAAAGCACCGAACATAAAAGGCTGAGTAGAGGAGTCTTTGAAAATGAATGCAGGCTTCAACAAAGGATGAGAAAGAAAAGGGTACAGAGGGAGGGCTTGGTGAAGGCATGGACAGCCATACAGAAGAGGCTGCTGAGGAGATGCATAATGCCCCACGAGAATGAGCTATAGGTGCTGGGCTGCAGGCTGGGGAAAACGCATTTTGATGAGGGGAACAGGATGTGCAGAGGCTGTCTGTGGCTGATGGGGTAATGAAGAGACCTCAAAAGGAAGCCAGTCTGGAAAATTAAACTAATTATCTCAAAACGTAGCGTTTGCATTTCCGCTAGTCTGTAATGAGCCGTTCTTCACAATCAAAAAATTATGAAGGTGAGAAAAAGAGATAAGGTCCTTTTAATATTTCAAAAATTACTTTTTTTTTCCTATATCCCGTATTTAGAATTAATTGAAAATAAAAGGCACCTGATTTCTCATCAATCCAGAGTGGTAAAAAGAATCGCAACATTAACTCACAGTTACACCACTTCTGTCAGACTTTTTTGCATTTGTAGCAAAGTCTCACTGGAGGATTCTCTTAGAGCAGGACTGAAGTAGGCTCTAGCATTTCTAGTGAATGTTTACATACACTTCTCCAGAAAACAAGCAAACATAGAAACGATTAGAGAAGATGGTGAGTAATCCTCTTAGATTAGCAACCTTAGAGTTCAAAATGTTTTTTTAAAATTTAATTTATTTTCTCAGTTTTTGTTGTTTCAGTAAATTGTTGGTGGGTTAAACATGTAATTAAAAAGGAATGCACACATGGTTAACATTTTTAATTGTGTCAGAGCTAACAATTTCCTGGAGAAATGCTAGATCATCATCACTGCCTGACAAAATTCCAATAGTGTATATTCAGCCATCCCCAATTATTGAACTAACAGTTGAGTCACAAGACTTACTCATGGATATTTGGCATCACTCTCTTCTGAGACTACCTATTGGACCAGACCAGTCATGGGTCTGACCAAGCACTGTAGTGAGTTTTTCTAGGAGTGTTTGCAATGCTTTGTGAAGATCACGTTTGAGCAATTCAATAATGTTGGTCTGGAAAAGCATAAAAAATGCCACTGTCCTTCCATAATACTTTGTTGAGACTCAAATGCTGCAGTATTTTCTGAATAAAGGATACAAATTTTAAAATAAATGTAACAATTAGGACTATGCTGACTGTGACAGACAGGATAAGCAGAGGTGGGGGCAGGACTTTTGGATGCTGAAGAGCATCATCAAGGCTGTCTTCTGTAAGTTGGTGCCATACTTTCACCATCCTCACAAGAGATTTCAGAACTCGGAGCCATGTCCAAGTAAATGACTGCCATCCTTTGGTCTTGCAGCCTCTGACCATTACTCCTTGGTCACTAATTCCTTTGAGGTGAGCAGATACACTACAGGTCAAGAGGGTATGGAGATTTTGTCCTCAGTAGTGCTGTGGGGGACATCTGAGAAGTTCTTC
The DNA here is from genome assembly GCA_013390105.1 of Tichodroma muraria. Lineage (NCBI taxonomy): Eukaryota > Metazoa > Chordata > Aves > Passeriformes > Sittidae > Tichodroma > Tichodroma muraria. The sequence goes on along the minus strand of WAAG01076256.1, from coordinate 31,129 downwards.
AAGGCTTTGATCCCCAAGACTTCTGAGAGAGAAGCTTTGATAGGATTCTTATCTTATTCTTTTATTTCCAGCCTACTGCAGTTACAGCTACATGCTACAGGCTTTGCTCAACCTCTGATTGCCACTGGGTTACCGTGCCCCTTGAAAAATCATGGTACCCATTTGTTGGAAATGTAATTTCTTTGGGGCTGCAGACTGCAATTACCTGAGTGTTTTGGCAGGTGTAAGAGGGTGCTTCCAGTATGGTAGAGGAGATTCAAGTGTGGGGAAAAGAAAAGATAATACAAAAAAGATGGGTTCAGCAGCAAAGGGCCAGAAAAACGAGAAAGGTTTCAGATCTAAAATTGGGCTACCTGAGGGTAAAGCAGGAGGAATAGCCACTGTTAAATTGATTGAGGAAGGGCAGTTGGCAGCAAACAGGAAGATGTATGAATACCTGACTGTTCAGCCTCCTTCAGGCTTTGAGGCCACTCTTCAGAGTCTGACAGCTTTGGGAAATGCCTGTACCTTAATTACATACTGGAGGTTCTTGTCATGGAAAGTCCACATGAGGATTTAGGACCAATTACTCAATTATTGAGTGCTGGAATGCTGTAGAGTTGTGGTTTCATGCAACAGTGTGAAAAACGAGATTCACTCTCCTGGTAAAATTTAAAAGTTTAATAAAGGACAATAGGAGACAAAGATAATAAAGTTTAGCAGCCGGGTGCTTGGCATTCAGCCAAGAGCACACCTGCTCTTTCAGAGACACCCTTTACATATCTTTTCTATTGCATCAGCCTATTGCACAGTCATAAACAAATATGCATATTTAAACATTTCCCCAAACCAGTTTAGACGTTCCAAGAACTGTTTAGCATGGCACCTCCTCGAGTCCACCTTTTTAGAGCATGTGCATTTCTCAGCCACGGTTTTAGTCCCTTTTTATTATCATCTCCACCCTGGGTTTTGGTCCACACTTTCTGCAGACGGCGGGTGCTGATAGTTGGCATATCAGTAGCAGGGTCTTCATCACACGGTCATGGGATGTTATCCCAACCAAGCAGGCACTGCAATTACCACAAGCATAACTGTATCAGCTACGTCACTACTATGTCTAAGTTTAGTTAATAGCAGAAATGAAAACTATATCTTTATAGCAAAGTTACTTTAACATTATACATATAGCATCCATTTTAATATTTGCAAAAAGCCAATGTTATAATATGTACTTATAACAACAGGAATCTGCTTTGTGCACATCAACATCACTTTGAGAGACCAGTTAATATGTGACATATGGGTACAGTCTGGGTATTTCCTTTAAAACTATCCTATTGCTATGAAGTAAATTACTAAAGTTAACAGAATGACTGTGCCTTATAAGTGCATGAATATGTCTCTTCATGACCATGATCAAGAATGTTTTTTTTCCTTAAGGATTCTATTCAAAGTCATATGATTAAAAAGAAATAATATGATTACTGTTTATTGTTTCTGGCTTTCTGCAAAATAGAGAAAACTAAAAAGAATATTTTGTTAACAGGGTAGCTTTGCAATAATACAAAGAACTGCGTTCATACTTTGCTTTTCTGCCATGTTGTAAATATTTCAGCCTCGAATAAGTTTGTGTAGTAGCTGAAAAATGTATTGATTTCGTAAGTATAAATCTTTGAGCAATGTCATATGCTTCTTTTTTTTAAGACCAGATGAATTGAAAGATCTGCAGCCCTGAGGAAGGAAGGAAATAGTAACCATCTGTGAAACTTGATTTCTCTTTTTGCACCATAACGGTGTATTATTTGCATGTACTTTGTCTAAAGGTTAACTTTTGTTGATTTCCTAAACCCTAAAGAATAGTCTGAGCCCCCACCTTTGCAGTGTCTGAAGTTCCGAAGAACTGACATTGATAGGTCCTACCATCTTGACAATAAGCCCTTGTTTAGCTCTCATGTCAGTAATTTTCTTTCACGTACTAGTATTGCTAGGTTTGGCTCGTGGCTGGGTATCTCAAACCATGGCCGGACGAGCAGTTACAGCTGGAAACAGGCTCCCTGCCCTTGCTCTGTACCTGTCTCTCGTGCACCAGCTGTGATCTGGAAGCTGGGGAGCTGGTTGAGATGAGGGTCAGGGGTTTTCAGCAGCAGTGGAAGACCCATGCTTGTGCCTCTCTAGCTCCCAGACAAGCCTGAATCTCAGCATCCTTTAGCACACAGTTCATTTTGTTTCTGTTGGGGCCCTGTCCCATTTACGCCCTTTGTTGATGAAATTTCATCTTTGTGAAGGCTTCAGACATCTTCTAGAGTAGATCTCCTTTTAGTTATCATGCATCCTGCTACTACTCATGTAGTAAAACTAGCAGGGCAGACTTGGGTTAGTTTAATATATGATGCAGCTTTCAGGAAACCTCAGAATGTAGCAATGTCATCCTCTGTTGGTAATAATCATGAAGGCAGTCTTAAATGCAGGATTTGGTTCATCAAATTCATGGTTACCTCATTTGTGAAAAGTAGAGATCTGAAAGATGAATTAACACCTTTTTCTCCTCAGTGCAGAACCATTCTCTGTATTTGATTCTTCCCCTAGCCTATCTTATCAAAAAGCTCATAAAAATGGCACCTGCTAAGAGAGTTCACTGTTAACGAATATTCTTTGATGCAGTATTTCACTATGTTTTTAAGGGTGAACCTATAGCTGATCACACATTTTTTCCTAGTGAAGATAGGTTATAAAGTCATATCTGGCAAAAGGGGTTTTCCTGTAACTTCTTCATTTTGTGGAGCAAAAGTTCTCTGCACCTTTTTCTGAGAACCCGGAGCTTAGCAAGACTAACCAATAAACGCAACCGTAGCAGAGATCTGGACTGCAGAGAAATACCCTCACAACCAGAAACCCATAGAAGCTGTTGCAGCAAGATGAGATATGGTTTGCAGAAGCTCTGAACCTCAGTTATGTGTATCCCACAAGCTGTCGCCAGTGCGGCCACGCTGCGAAGAAGCGCAATCCCTAAGATGGACTGGTAGAGAACTTTACTGTAACTTCACTGCAACATCGAAACTTAGAAAAATATGTGTACAGATACTCCTGTATCTCTGTCACTCCACTACTTTACTGAACTAAAGTTGTGGCTTTTCAGCTTCTCTCAGCAGTCCTCTAAGCAGAAACATGGAATCCAAGAGCAATCCTTCCTAAGAAAGAGCTAGAGATGGAGGATTATCCGACTGCATTGTGTGACGGGGGGAGTGGCAGAAAGAAGATCCTTTTTGGTACAGTTTGTCACTTCTCTTCCTCTGTGAGTTAATGCCTTTCTCTGTTCAAGCTTCACTGATTCTCTCTCCCACTATGCTCAAATTCTGCCTCTCAGCAGCCAAGGGGTATTGGGGAAAAAAACCTGAATGCATACAAGGGGTACTTATGATCAGGAATCTCAGTCTATAGGATGAACTGAGAAGCTGGATACCCTGGATGAAATCTGCCAAGGCTCAGAGGAGCACAGCAGCATGCCAGATCCTCCCTGGATTTGAGCATATCTACCTGCTAAGCGTCCAGTAAGGGGACCCAAAATGCAGTGCTGCTTTTGTGGTGCACTGTCACTATAATGGTGGCTTTACTATAGAACGTGTTTCAAAACCAAACCAGTTTCCCAAGCTAATGCAGACCAAAGCCTTGAAGACAAATAATGATGTATTTATATAGTGCATTTCTTTTTAAAAGCAAACATGGAAAAAAGCACATTGATTCCAGATTACAATGTTAGAGATGCATGAAGAACATCTGTCATTATGACAGAATCATAAATCATCATGCTGAAACCCTGACATGCCTTTTTTCATTGGCAAAGTAATTTTTTAAAATGGGATATAATTAAGTTGCTTAGAGCCACATATTATCTATTTTAAACCTGTTATTTTTCTCATGTGAAAACTTAGGTGAAATACCCAGGTTTGGTTTTAGTTTTAAACGAAGCTAATAAAAAACCTGGCCACTGTTCATCACAGCAATTCAGGGTGCTGCTAGGAACTGTCCCATGTAAAGAAATTATAAGGAAAATAAACCTGTGAGTAAGTGAAACCGTGCTTTAGGTGCACCGGCAAACCATCCTGACATGGAAGACAGATAATTAGTAAGAGGATAGTATATCTGCATCAGGAATTCTCCAGTGTCTTGAATATCAAAAAGGAAATCCTACAAAGAGTGAAATCAAGGGCAATCCTGACCTTGATTAACAGCTCTTCTCCCATGGGAAAGTGCATACCAAAGGATAAGTCCAGCCATAAATACCTGTGCTTTGATGTACAGCCCAGAAAACTGAGCTGGGAATGTGTGTGGGATGAATGATAAGAGCTAGAAACATAGGCTCTACTTCTCTTGGTTTTGTGTGATTACTTTCTCTATCTTACTGGTTGGCTGTGTAACTGATCCTAAAACTTGTACACAGAAGAAACATGTAAATACTCAAGTGTGTTTTGTAAAGATGATCCTGCTTGATGACCAAGGGTTGGTCCATTATTCTCAATTTCAAAGCATATAAGTGAGATGGGTAATAAAGCAGTGGCATAAACCTCTAGGGATAAAACTAGAAAGAATCAGTCACAAAATTAGTTGTAACTTTCCTGGAGCATAAAACGGAAGTAAGAGAGATTCTATAAATACCGAGAGGTTAGAGGAAGAAAAGGGCAGAGGCACAAATAGCAGATACCCAGAGCTGAGGGAAATGTTTTATTAATTTTGCTACTTCCTTCACGTGCACATAAGCATTAATAATAGGTACTTAACAATGCCATTTTTTTAACAGAATCACGTATGCCAGAGTAGGGAAAAAACAAGTGAGAGAATGTTTGAATATGTCAGATGTATGCAAGGCTCTAGTGCTTGCTGAAATTCATTTAATACCTACTGGGCTCTTGACTTGTCTCTGAAAGTTCCTGAAGGAGTGCATAAGTCACCAGGGCCTGCAGCAACGATGTAGCCTGAGAAGGAAATACAGTCAGCATCATACTTAGAATTTTTGGTAATTAGCAGAAATATGACATTACAATGTACATTTTGCTAATTATTTTAAACCAAACACACACTTGTTTTAAAGCCTTGCTCTTCCTGAATTCCTCCCATCATGGCACCTGGGTTTTAAAATAGGAAAATAAAAATTTAGTAAGATTTTTGTTTCTTAAATTTGGCATTCACAGCAGGCTTAGATTTCAACACTATTAAGTTGTTGGCTGTTTGCAGGGTTATAACCATTCCTGCTTTTAAAAATGGGAAAGGAAGAACCCAGGGAATTGCAGAGTACTCTGCCGAACGTCAATACTGAGAAAGATAATGAGACAAATTATTGAGAATTAAATTCATACACACCATGAGAAGAAGGTGATAAGAAGCATCCAACATGAATTTGTCAAACTAATCTAATTTCCTTCTTGAATAAGGCAACTGGTCCAAAAGATAAGGAAAAGCAGTTCAAATGACTGTATGTAAGACCCAAGATGTGTCTTGACCTGAGCAATGCTTTTGACATCATCCTTGCTCATAAATGTACTGAGGAAAGCTGTTCCATTTGAAATCACTCCTAATTCAGACCACTGTCAAAAGTAAACCTAATGCATGGTGGTTGGTAGCTGCATGTGGAGATGTCTTGCACAGCTCCTAATGAATAGGCTTCTGTTAACGTTTCAATAAAGATTTAGATGACAGAATTAGAAATAATTATATACCTATAAGCTTGGTAGGTGACAATATGTAAAGATTTGCAGAATATGCTCAAGGACAGAATTAGAATTCAGAAATATCCTGATAGGTTGTGAAATCCAACATGAAAAAATTGAACAAAGGCAATTAAAGAGGGCTATGTTTGGGAGAATGAAATCAAAAGCATAACCACAAAATGCCACTGCTGATAAAGATCTAGTGATTAATAAGAGCCACGAATGAGCCAACAGTGTGATGCTGTTGAGGAAGAGAGATAAATGTAATTCTAGATTTTCTTGAATTATCTGCTCAAGACAGTGTATGTAAGATGAGATAATTAGCATGCTCTTCTTGGCACTGGTGAGGCCTTGGCTAAAATACTGTTTTATTGTGAGGCACCCTAATTTCAGAAAGATGTGGACCTGTTCAAATCAATCCAGAGATCAGCAAGGATGAAGATTGGAAAATTGGATCCATAAAGCAAGGTTGCGAGTTCTAGTTTTGTTTTAATCTTGAAAAAAATAAAATAAAGTTATATGGCGTTCAACGGTCTTTAAGTACATAAAAGGCTATTACAAAGAGGGTAGTTTTATGTTTTTTCATGCCTATTAATGACACAGATAACATCAAGGAAACCTTTTTCAGCTATACTACAATAAGTATGACAGTAACACATTCTAACTGGAAGCAAAGATTACTGCTGGAATATATTACCCAAGAAGGTTGTATAATATTTGCCATTATTGATTTTAGATAAAAATCAGGGCGACTGCCATCTGCACTTATCAAGACAGTTGTGGACTTCCTTTGAAGCTGGAGATGGCCCAGGTGCATGTTTTGTAGCAGGTGGCTGAGATCACTGGAGCTGTGACAGAGCATACAAATTATTATAAGGTAATCCATAACACATTTTCACTAAGAAAGCATTTGAAAATTCCATGTGTGGATCTGAACCTATTCAACTGCTTTTATGGAATATTGTACAGGTTGTTCTTTGGTATTTTTTTTTTGACGTCTTTCCTTTGATTTTGGGTTGTAGGATTTTTTGGTTTGTTTTTATTTTACCTCAGGAAGGCTTGTTACAGCTTTGATTGAAAATATTGAGGAATAACAAACTATATAACCCCTTGAGATTCCATCCAAATATATACTTCTATGATTCATGTGCAAGCTACTGTGTTTTTCTGAGCTGTTGAAGAGCTTTGCAAGCATAAGTCAATTATTAAACTAGTTCTTTTCCCAGGGCAGTAATGACCTAATCATTTATGATAGTGCTTAAATGAGGAATTAAACAAACACACCCAGAATAAACACAGATCAAATAATCTTTGCCAATGGAAAATGACAAAATGTTTTCATGCCAGTGGGTCTGCAAAAAAACAGCACAGATATAGACATCAGTAAAACTAACAAGTGAAGACTTCTCAACCTGTGAGAAATTCTGTTTTAGAAATTCTTTTTCTTCAAAATCTTAGGGCATTTTTCTATTTTGGAAAATTAGAAGAATGAGAATGAGAAAAAAAAAATAACTTTTTGAAAAGGTTGGAAAGTTTTGAGGGCTTGTATTACAACTGAGCATTTCAACATTCAAAACCCCAAACGTTGCAGTCATGATGTACCATATACACACACACACCACACACACATCTTAGCTAGGGAAGCACAGAGCCCTCGTATACACAAAAAAATGTCAACCAGAATTACTGTGCAAGTAAAATAGCATTCTGGAATGTGATATTTTTTGTGTTAGCTCAAAATAAATGTCTTCAAAATCATATTCACAAAGGAAAACTGAGCAAACCCATTTATTTTTCTATTTCTCTTTTTACTATTTAAAACGAAGTTTTTCAGAAAATATGCTTTGTTAGAAATTCAAACCCATATAAAACTTCTGACAAGTTCTAGTCCCCACTTCATATGAAAACAACTGGCTCAAAAATGTTTTCTAGAGAAATCTGTGCTCATCAGAGTGGGCTGTAGTGTTGACCAAAATAGGACTGTAAACCGGAAGTGTTTTCAGTCACCATTGTCATTTTAGTCTAGTAAAAAATTATCCTCAAAGATAGGAACAGGATTATGACTTTCCAGAAATTTGTAAATATTTAGTTTTGATGTTTATAGGCTATATTTCAGTGAATATCCACTGGTTCTTTTGTTCTTTTAAAACTATACGCGATATTTATATCATGTATAATGAGAATTTCATACTGCACAAGAACTTTGTCTCTTATAAGAAAACCACAGGAGCTTGTGAATTTTGCTGTGCAAATGGATAAATACTGACATAATACACCTGGCTTGCATCAGGTATATCATTAGACACCCCACCCTTGGATCAACAGCAGTAAAAAACCTGCAGAATTTCAAAGACCCTGGGACAAACATGTCAGGTGTCAAGGGCAGCCTTAATCACAAAGCGCAGGGAGGGTCAATTAGACAATGGGTTGGGGTAGATGACCTTTAAAAGTCTCTTCCAAACCGAGCTCTTCTATGATTCTATGAGCCAAGAGAAGAGAACTCAGCTGGGCTGAGCTTGCTCAGGGCAGCCCCGGCGAGGCGATTGCATTGCTGGGACCTGTATATAAGAAGGTGGGCGCTCTGCTTTGCAGGCCAGGCTGTTGGTACGGCCCCACTGCACACGCCAACAGACTGAAGTGTCTTAAGCGGCTTAAATAGCTTTAAGCAGCTTTGAAGACTTAGATACTGTAAGCTTATAAAGCAGTTTAAGCTGCTTAAACCACTCTAGGACTTTAACAAGGGCCCCACGATGCTGCTCCTCGCCTGGCGAGTGAAACAAAGCTGGCTGCAGCTCCCTCACCACGGGCTGGAAGGATGGAGCTGCAGGGTTGCCACAGATCCAGCAAAAAAATCTGCTGATATTGACACACTTTGTCAGTGATGTTGTATGAAACAATGCACCATATACTTTCTCCCCTTGGTTAACTCATTGTTATTTTCCTTTCTTTTAGCTACCTTACGTTTCCAGCCACCTCTGTGTCTTTTTCTTCTATCTTCACCCATGTAGCTCAGGCTCTTTCAGTATCTTTTTCCTGTCTAATTAATTCTTCCTAAAGGAATCAGTGGGCTTCTCTTACTGCAGTGATATACTTTTATGAAGAAAACATGTCTCAATTCAGCCTATTGAATCCACAGAGCCATGCTGGGGGTAGCTGTTCATTTGTATCACAATGGTTTAATCTAAATCTAGAACTTCATTCTCAGAAGGGAATGAGTTGATAGAAGCATTGTGGAAAAACCCAACCGTGTAATCCCAGGAAGTACCAGTGGCAGTCATTAAGTTATCACCTACAAAATCAGGAAACCTGATGGGACAGCATTGTTCACAAGAAGGAATACAATGCACTGAATCTGTATCACAGTTTCTGGCATTTTGGAGGTTTCATAAAGGATGTAGGAGGAGGAAGTTGGGGGGCAGCTCTCCAGAAAAATGGGTAAATTTATGTTCCTACACTGAATCTCCTAGGGCTGAAAGGGCTTCATTTCCAGTTTTTACTTCATCTGTCTGAATTTGGGCTATGCTGCGCAAACCACAAGTCATGCTATTCTTACCAAAGGATGTAACACCCCCTCCCCCTTACACTGAAGACAGCAGCTGAGTGTAGGTTTGGTTTGGTTTAGTGACAATTCACTTTGAGCTTCCATGCTGGTAACTAGGGCAGTGGTAATAATATACTGGAGCACTTGAGTCAGATGTGATATCCTAGCTGCAGAGGATCCTCTCAGGCCTGCATCATCCCGTTTTTCTTGTGTTTGAATTCCCTTCCCAGTTCCTTTACAAGGAACATTCTCCTCTTCTTTTTCATATACTTTACCCATTTCCTGGGGCCATACCTAACTTTTCAGGTGCTCTTTCTCATAGTCCTCAACCTAACTGGGCCTATATTTTTCACAGGCTTATGGAGCCCCTTCACATGCACCTTTGTATATATCACACACTTCAATCACAATTTAGAAAGTAATGTAACTATAATGTAACAAGTAAGAAATGTAACTATAAAGCTTATCATACTCAAACAATATGTTTGAAAGACTTGAGAGTGTAAGCAGGAAGAAGGATTATGGTCAGCCCTACTTACTAATCTGTTTTTTTCTGAATATCTCTGTTATGCATTCCTAAATGCTGTTACCTATCACCATGGTGTGTATTGAATGCACACCATGTCGAATGTGACGTAATCATGCAAGCATCATTTAACACTTTCATTAGGGCTTGTTTTATACCAAATGCTGTTTCTTGTCCAGTATCCTGAAAGCGTGTTTGTCTCCATTATTGAAGAAAATGATTTGTGCAAGGTCTAGCATGATCTAGTCTTTTCAAGTCATAAATGTATTTTAATCTCTTCTCCCATTTATCCACCCCTATAATTATTCACCATCAATAATTACTTTTTCCAAAATGTGTTTAAAACCCCCACCTATGATGCCAATAGGATTCACTAGCTTGGTGAGTGACTGAATTCTTTTTTTCTTAAATATTGTTTTGATATGTTCCCATCAGGTAACACCACTGGTAGTTAACAGATATATTTGGAGTAGAGTATTGGAACCATGGGAATGTGGTTTCCTTGGGTTCATGACTTGTGTCTACATTACCCTTCTAGTTGTTCCAGCTCCTTCTCCAGCTCCAGACAGTTTTGTAGGAAAAAGGGCAGGTTGTCTGGACTAGCTGTGGCCTTTGTGATCACTGGATCAGTGTTAGCTGTTTGGTGTCCATACAGCTCTCAGGCTGAAGAAGGTGAGCTGCAATCCCCATTCCTTCAACTCCAATTTAGGTAATTTGGGTCTCGTTCTTCTCTAGAAAGCTGCTCATTTACAGCAACAATTAATGATGGGAATTGAATATGGGAAATATAATTGAAGATTAACTGTGAGCATGGAGAAGTCATCTTTTTTAACCCTGAAAGCTATATGTAGTCATCTATTCACAACTGATGCATTTTTTTTAACCATATATTCCATTATATCTGAGGAAACAAAGGTCCTATTCAAGTTGCAAGAGAGTTTGGGTAGTTTCACAACTGAAGGATTTTTTTAACATTTGTAAACCAGAAAATAGAAACCAGGCATCAGGTCATGTATACAGGCCATGGTTTGGCAGGCATTTACACTTATGCTCAAATTTCAATTGGAACTTGATTTCCCTTGACTTCCAGGAAACATCAGGGTGTGTTAAAATTAACTCTGCTGCTTTGAGGTGACAGCAGCACTGCATGTTTGCATGGCTTGATAAACAACTGCGTGTGCACCAGAAGTATTTTGTTGACTGCATTAAGCTTGGTGAGGTCACACATCTGTGCTGATCCATTTGCCAGTGGAGAGAGAAAGTTTTCAGTGCTGCTGCTGAACTAAATCACCAAGCGCTGTCAGGCTGCTGGGGTCGTGTTGCTGGGCAGATCATCAGGTGTTGGCTAGTCATTGTGGGCTGCTCACACAGCAAAAATGTACAGGACAGCAGACTCACCCTTCCTTCCTTCCTTTGTTCCTTCCTTCGTTCCTTCCTTCCCCAAAGTCAAGATGACTGTCTCCTTAAGGAGTCTGGAGGATTACAGCTGACCTTGCTACAGGACAGCATGCTGTTTCTATAAGCCAAACTGTCAGTTTTTCTAATCCCCCTATCTTCTTCAGCATTTTCTCCCAAACCTTGGCATTCCCACCACAGTTTATTATATTTTTTTTTTAAATCTTGTTGAGCTGAACTAAAACAACAGCTTATTTCAACTTCAAAAAATAACTTTTATTTACACTTGTTCCTAGCTATTTTTTTTTCTTTTTCCCAGCTTTGGTGGCTAGCTTCTTCAGCAAATGGATGACACAGAGAATTGCCTGAATCTATTATGTGTCTGTGAACATCAAATTCCTGGATTGCAAGACCAGCTCAATTCTTTGCTCTGCTGGAAGTCATCTTAAGAGGTAGACAGAGTTTAAGATTTTAGGAAGAAAGCCAGAGTTTGCACTCTACCAATATTAATTTCATGCATTCCCACCTGCATTCTTCATTCTGTAGTTGGGCTGTGCTTCCATCTCCACCCACATCCTGCCTTGACACATATCCACGTGCAGATGACAGGGGCAGTGACAGGTAAGCCAACCAGCTTGCAGGCTGAGTCACCCAGGAAGGCAGACTGTCATCTGGCAACTAGGATGGAGAAGGAAGTGTGCCAACCAAACAAGTGATCTGAGCGATGCAAGGCACCCCACATGCCAAAACAGAGGCTGCACAATGTTGGCTATGACAGAGAAATGTGGAGAAAAACACAAGAATGCATTTCCAAAATGACATTCGCATTAGGAATTAAGAAATATCAAAACTCAGCCTATTTCTTTTTATGGACCACTTTAATAACAAAGATGAATATAACAATCAAGAAATAGAGCAATGGTATAGTATAACCCTCTCAGCCTTTTTGTTCACTTTTATATGGGTGTCTTTTCCTCTGCATGGAGGCTCAAAAGCAGGATCACAAACACAATTTATGAGTATGAAGCAATTATGCTATTTGTTGGATTGTACACACAATAAATTGTTGTGAGTAATGTGCTATTAGCCTAAGCATTAATACCCTCACCACCTCTGATGCAGGTAATCACTGGATTTCTGCTGGTCAGGCAGATGGTAATCACACAAGGAAGTGTTAGACTCCATTGCTCCTTGCAATAGGATGATCCTCAGTTTTGCTTAGTTGCTTATATCTGTTTTGTTTTTTTTTTTCTCAGAGTTTTAGATTTACTTCAGTAGTTAATTTTTCCATGAGTCCTCAAGTGACTGCTGCCAGCTCAATTTCACTTCTGGTTTTGTTTCAGCTTTTTTTCATGTATCTTGCTTGGCTTAATTGCTTGTATTGTCACTTATAGGTTAGCAACATTTTTTTAGTCAAGCAGACTTGGGATCACATGGCCTACCTAGGCCTTGTGTTAAAATAGTATGAGTGTGAAAGAACTACCAATATGGTGGGAGATAGACTGATCTGTACTTGTTTGATGCATTTTTAAGCACCTTGCTGGATTAAACATGTGTGCCTTGCCAGATGGCAAAGAGATTCAGAAATAGATACTGACACAAACACCCTTCAGGGTCAGAGGTTCTATATAACTGGTGGTATCAGTGATGGTCTTTGTAATNGGTAAGCCCAATAGGGCTCATCATAAAGAAAATAAAATCTCAGAAGTAAGAATTCTATAGTGCTGTGTGGTGATTGAAGGACATGGAGCATGCTATGCATGCAAAGCCAGTTTATTACACTAATCACCCGTATTTATAGTTCTCTAAGGTCCGTACAAAATTTCCCACTTAGACCCCTTTGCCTCTGTTCCCTTAGCAACACAGTCTTTTTGGTTATTAAGTCCCTGTTACATTCTCTTGCACCATCAATGTCCTTGCTACATCTTCTCTCATCAGAGCAGTCAGAGTGACCGAACATGATGTCTTCACTTTTGTTCTTGCCTTGAGTTTACCTCTCCCATGGCTTCCACTGTACCAGGGCCAGCAGGTCTGCGGCGCTACCCAGCTCCGCTTCTGCCGCTGTCTGATCTTCCCCATTGCTGAGACAAGGAAAAGTGTGGAACTACAGGAAAGAACGTGAGAGTAAACAAATCAGTTGCAAATAATGTCCTTTGTAAAGATGCAAAGGAAAGATGAACAGAGATGTATCAAATACCTGACACTTGAAATTGAAACTCCTGCCCTGGTAGGAAGCCACAGATCTTGTTTACCAAGTTACAAAAATCCTGCGTGGGTAGTTTAAACAGGAAATGGGCTGATCAAAAGCAAAGATAGGGAAATATGTACAACAGAGATAATATGGATCAGCAAAGCATTTTAAAGAAGTCAGCAGCAGAAAGTTAGCCCTACTTTGACATAAGATTCTGTAACATGAGATGATGTGAATCTCTTTAAAAAGAGATAGCAGTTGGTGCGGTGATGACATCAAAAAAAGCAAGTTGTAGTCCAGTAGGTAGCAGCAAAAACACAATGAAAGACATTTTGGATGTAGTAGAAATGCTAAGAGACCATAATGTCACTGCAGAAGTAAAATTCAAAAAGTTGTTGAAAAAAGCCAAGAAAAGATGCCAAATTTTTACAAGAGGAAACATGGAGTTGATAAAATATTAAAATGCTAGACTGGGAAAGTGTCTCTCTGCCCTATGCTGTAGGGGAGATCATTTGCAGTGGAACACCGGCGCAAGATGGCACAGAACTGGAGGAGAGCAGCCTCTGGACTCTGGCCCAGAAAACCAGATATTCATGCAAAAGAGGGTCCTTAAAGAACACGTGCAATGACATGCTTTGCTCATCATCATCTTCATTGATTATTTTTTCAGGTTGCTTGTCATGGGCCTCAGGAATGCTGTGTGGAACTTCAGCACTCAGCTCTTTCTCCGCCACCACAGCCTTGCAGAGAGGGGTGGATGGCTGCATCTGGGAGTCCATGTAAGTCAGGGGCTGGTTCACTTTGAACACTGATGTGAAACAAGGCTACACTTGCTTTTTGAGGCTGTTTAGCATTATCATACATAGCTACTGTGTAGGCAGCACGAGCAGCAGCATTCTGTGGGGTGGATTGCACACATCTTGGAAGCATAAATTGTGTCAGTATCACTGCGTTACCGAGCCATACTCCTGAAAAAACCTGTGAAGATACATAACCTAGCAAAAGAAGTAAGCCAGACAGGATTCTAAATCAGTTATCAAAGCAAACATCCCTGAAAGCTTAATACCAAGCATCAAAGTCATGCTAGAAAACACAAATTCTGGGAAAGCAGAGCTTGCCAGTCCTGTCCATATCCCACTTCTGACTAATTAGGAAAGAACTGACAGTAAAAATAGGAGAGTCTTCAACCACTCATACTTACTTCAGTGTATGGAAATTCAAGATATTCAGTTCCAGATGAAAAAAAAATTTGATACTGTTATTTACATGTAATTACAATGCTAAAATAGATCCTAGAAACCAGAGACATCAAAGATGCTAGGAAAACTAGATGCCTTGAGGAAAAGGAAGTGCTTATGAAAAAGTCTGAATGTTGGTCTCTGTCTCAGCATAGAGTTGAACTGCCCACCATCACCTCCTTCCACCACAGTCAGCAGGGAGCATGGGATATAACTATTGTGCATTCTCTGAATGGCAACCCCCAAGAATTCCCCCAGAGATGATCCAGTGTGTGTGAAGAAGATCCACCTGACAGGAATGATGGTGATCAATCCCAACTGTGTGTGCTAGAAACAAGGAATGATGGTAAAAAATGGAAGATGCTACCTTCCACAGCAAGAATAACGTAAGGGCTGCAAAGAGGATCCAATATGCTCTCCATAAGTGCTTTGTTGGTTCTGCAAAGCAAAACTTGCATTAGCTAGCTTGCCATTGGAGGTAATAGTTGTGAACCTTACCAAAGGGGAGGAAAATATTGCTCTTGCTCCAGAGATGGAAAGAGTAGCTGCTGTCCAGGTGAAAGCACTGTACACCAAGTACTTCAAGGGGCCAGGGAAAACCTCTTGCTGAGGCATCACTGTGTAATTGCTGCAGCCAGGGTGGACTGGGGAGAAAGTCCATGTCAAGAAGGTATGGGAGCCAGGTAGTCATGCCAGTGGAAATTACTTGATCCCTGATTAAAGGGGCTTTGCCTTTCATGTATCTTCAAAGGTATCTAGAGTCTACCGGTGTCATTAGCAGTGATGGTTTATTTTCATTACCTAAACTGAATGAAAGATCTTTAATCAAACTGTGTTGTATTAGAGACAGTTCTGCTGTTTAGCCATAAATATTTGGTGTGCAATCTGGTGTTGATCTGCAAGGTTAGTAACAGCTATAAAATAAGTAGTCCTTTTTTTTACTTGCATTATCTACCAAGTTGTTTTTGTTTATTAAGTTTGAATTTAGACCTGAGTGTGCTTTTTGAGGTGATTCCTCATTGGAATAAGGGAGCACATTGAATACATTCAGGATATATTGTTTCTGCTACAATTTCCAGTCATTTTCTTAGCCAAGTTTTAACACAAAAGCTCTAAATCTATGCTTCTCTAGAAAAGTAACTTTACAGTCTGCTCTCAGCTTTCTTCTACATTTCTCATAATCTCAAGCCCACACACAGCCCAGATTCCTCAATGGCAGCTGGTGAAATCTTTCCACCTTCTTGCGCTGCATATATTCCTATGTCCTGAGCAGCAGGCTGTGTCTGTGTTTTCAGTCCAGACTGCTGTTATTTTAGATACCTGCCTCCTTAAAGGAGCATCAGTGTTTCTTACATGACTTCATAATGAGAATTTTTTCATTACTTTCACAGAGGCTTAACCTCATTTCCAAAATGAGGTTGTTCTTGTTCTCCAAGTTAAATAGCTAAATATAGATATGTGTGTGTGAGTGTATATGTGTGTGTGAGTGTGTGTATAAAATGTTGGGAGTCTGTCCATCAAGATCCATATGTATTTATATGTATATAGTGGTTGAAGTAAAGAGCTTTATTCAGGAGGGACTCTCAAATGTGTGCCTTCATTTTAAGCACCTACTGAAGAGAAGTTTCATGTGTGTTTACACACTTTTCTGAATAAGGGTGCATTGAAGAACAGGCTTTTTTTCTGGAATCAACACCTTGACTGAAATATCACTGCTTGGATCACCTGCTGCTTGCAAGGCTGACAGCAGCAAGGATAAAAACCATACCTCACACTGGGCTCACCAGTAATGTTAGGACGCATTGCATGTACTCATACAACATATTGTTCCTCAGGTGAGACCATGCGCCTTAGTAACCTGCCTTTATGCAGTGGGAGCATCAAGATGAAGGTCATGGGTCCCAGAACACAGCTGTGATGAAACAAATCTACATTGTGACATTCAAATTTGTTATATAATTAGAGCATTCAATTATAGACTGAAAGACATACTTAGACTGTATTAGACTATTCTCTGATGTAAATGAGGTTGGGTTAATTCCCTAACAGGCCGGGCAGTGACAAGAGGTAGAGATAAGCTCCCAGCACTAACTGGAGATAAAATTAAACAAGTGGCATTCTTGCCTGCCCTGCCTTGCCTCCTCCTGGGCCCTGGTCCTAAGGCCATGACAGCCAGCTCCACACTGAGAGCCCCTGTCACAGAGAACAACAGGTAGTATCCACCTTTTGTTGTAATCTGCTAATAAGCGATTTCTCCTTTGGGTTCTGCCCTTGTGCAGGGTATCAGTTGGGTGGAGCAGTTGCAAGTACTGGGAACAGCTAAGACTCTTCAACATTTTCAGTAGTTTTCTTGGATTAATTGTGGATTAATTTTGTCTCTGAAAACAGTAAGTTTTGATAGGAGACCTTCTTTCTCTAGGCTGATCTGGCAGGTTCGGCCATAGCTTATGTAAGCTGAAACATTGAGCCTTGTTTCAAAGAGAGGGAATGCAAGCCAAAACACAAAAATGGGCCCCTATTTTCCTTTGAAAAAAATGATTAGGTTTCCATTTTCCTCTTAGGCAGCAATAAGCTACTCTGAGTGAGCAAAGGGACCTTTATATTTTGGAGATATTTGAGGAAATTACCATGGCATTATTGTCCCATAAGTCACTTCCAAAATATTCTAGATCTCACTCAGAGGTGGAAGGAGTCTGTGACCAGACTGCACAGCCTAGAAACAACTGAGATTATATGCAAGGGCACAATGTCCAAAACAGATAAATCAGGGTGTCTGCATAGTTGCATTCTTGTTTTTCCACTGTACTAACAGAGAGGGCAAAATAAGCCTGTATAGCAAATACATGAAAAAACGCATACTGGAAGAATTATTTATGTTGTATTAACATATTCTCTGCTCTAAATGAGTTTGGGCTAATTACTTATCAGACCAAAATGGGATAAGCAGGGGAGATAAGCTCTTAATATCCCATTAGGAAAAATTAATTAATCAGAGTAAACATAATTTATTTGATTCTTCTCTTTCCTATTTCAATTGCTTTACTTAGCAACCTCAGTAATGCTCTTTACCAAATTCTTTATTTGTTTTCTTAAACAGAAAAAAAAAAAATAAGAGACATGAAAACAAGCTGGAAAGAGATGAATTTTACCCTGGTTCCTCGTTCTCCTCAGCAGATGAACAACTGCAGCATCAGCACAGATTTCTGCTACTTGAGTTAATGGAGTGCCGCTACCAGTCATGGGTTGTCATCCTCTGAGTAAAGCACTCCCAGAAAAGGACTGCTGATGGGCACTGGTGCGAAACATGAACCGAGGATTTGCTTGTTGGCTGGGAAGGCAAGTAATTGGATAGATATATATGCTAGCTATAAGGTAACCAACCCCCTGTGTCTCCTCCAGCCTCTTGCCATCCTTGTCCTTCTTCTTTCCCCACTTCATTCCAGACCTCATCTTCTACAGGAAGTCACAGTGGATCCCAGCTCCTGATCTCTCAATCTGATTAGCTCTTTGCTCACTCCTCAATATGATACTCTTTGCTTCCAGTCTACTTGGCTGGTCTGCCCTAACTCCCCACCTCCTTCTTACGATCCCATTTCTCACCTAGAATAGGTTTGGTATCCAGTATCTCTCTCTGAGAAATTCTTCACAATGCATTTGAACAACTCTGTCCTCTGTACTCTTGATTTGAACATCTGTGTTGCTGGGACCTGGAGAAGGCAGACCCCTGCTTTTTTTTTGTTGATAGACCTCTTACAGCTCATGTCCATCCATAGCAAGTGGGACCTTTTAGGAAAGTGTTCTGTTGAAATCAAAATCATCTTTATTAAACATGCACCATGACTTTTCATACACCTGTCACTGACACAAAAGCTGTTTTCTGTCAGCTTTTAGGTCCTTGCACCAAACTTGCAAGATGTAGCTTTTTGTCTCAGAAGGCAACAGAAATTTCAACCACAGCACATTTTTCCCTACAGCCTGTCAGACATGTCAGAGATGTCTGAGTTGTTTTACACTTGTTCCCCTTGAGAATGTGTGTCAAGTAAAAAGTCCTGAATGATACAATTTCATATTGTTTAGACAGGACAGCAGTATTAATGCATTTAATCTTATAAAAAGCATTCTAATATCTTTAGTGACCACTATACAGACTTTTATTCCTTAGAGAAGATAAGGAATGTCCTTGCAAACAAGAAAAATTAGATCCTGTTGTGCCAAGGCCTATGCTCTAAGTAGTTCAAGGTGACCAGTGTACAGCTCAGACTGTTACATAAAACAATTTGCAAAGATCGGTGAAAATTAAACACAAAATGACAGCTTCTTTAAGAAAACAAGACCCAGTGAAAAGCCCCAAGGACTATGCTGAAATCATGTCCAGTAAGGATTAAAAAAAAAAAAAGGGAGACTAGACTCATTAGTACTCTTGCAGAGTAGTTGAGAGAAGACTCTCAGTCAGGTGCAAGAAGTCTGACACTGATTATGTGTGTGATTATGATGAGATTTATTGCTAACACAGGATCTAAACGTTGCCAATGCAGTGTATAATATAAGCAGGCCTGAAGGGCAACAGCATAGACAGGTTCAGCTGGAAAAGTGCAGGTTTGCAGAAAGCACAATTGCAAAGCAGCAAAGCACCCGTGGAGCTACCTCAGGATTTTATCTCCACTGTGGCTGGATCTTAGCCCTGTTACTCACCTGTCCAAACCTGAGTGTTCCCATCTTCGGGCTGGATGTACCCTGCAGGTGTCCCTGCTGGAGTGGGATCCACCTGGAAGCTGCCCTGCAGCCTTGGGAGGTCAATCTGCCCAGTTGGGCCAGTCTCCAGCAGCATTTTGTACCCTTGCAGGCCCATGTGTAGCAAGATCAGTCACGGCCATCACCACTCCCCAGTCTCTGGAATGCATTAATTATGCAAGCATCCAGACAGTTCCTCCTGCAATTCCCGCCTTATCTTAGGACATCATTAGGCTCTTATCTTAGGACAGATCATACTCAAAGACTGCATGGGAGAGGGGGTTGATGTGTGTGGAGGACACACTTCAAGACCTGACTATTTTTTGTCTTTTTTGTCACCTCGTCACCCTCACAGGGGCAAAATTGATATGGTAAACTTTGTTAATGAGCCCAATTCATGGGTGGTGGGCTATTCTGACTCCCGGTGACCCAAATCTTGAGCTACAAAGATGCTTAATTTGACCCAAACTGTGGAAAGATAGGTTGGCAGCAGAAACACAACAGCCTAATTTGTCCTTTTTCTTCCCTCCCTGGTTCTTTCCTTTTTCACATGTGTTTCCCTTTGATTTCTGTTTGAGAAAAATCTGCTTGAGATACTAAAGCTGTCCTTTGGAGAGCTGCTGTGATACTGTTAATGAACATCCAAAAAATCTGCATTTGAGACAGCAGGGCATTGCTGCAGTTTCCATGTTTCCGTGTGACCATCAGACAGTATGCTGTCCTGAAGTTTTCTAGCAATGAATTTGCTATTCAGTGCCAAAACCAGAGAGAGAGGCTGAGTTCCCTTCCCCTGCAGCTCTTGAGCTGTCTTTGTCCCTCTCCCATATGGCCCTGCCTCTCCAGGGAAGGACTGGGCTCTGTCAACAGCTCCAGTAGACTTTCCAGCCCATCTCAGTGAACTGAATAATTCTCTTTTCTGAAATAGGAAACCCAATACTTTGTCTTTCTTATGTATCTAAGCCTGTTAAACAATAGTGTTTTTCTCACATAGATTTTAAACAGTGAATGTAAATTGGAGTTTTAAAATTAAAGCCTGAACTTTCTGCATTCTAAATATTTTTATTCTTTTTTCTCTTATATTTTTCTATCTTTAACAAAGGGTTTAAAAGATTTCATGTGATCCATATTGCCACAGGAATAAACAAGCATTTGAAACTTCAAACCCTCTCCAAAGCTAGTTTAGCAATATAGTTTTGTTACAGTGACACAGGACCTTTAATTCATTTGACCCTTTGGCTCTGTTTGCTTTACTGAAATTTGACTCAGCAAAGTTAAATCCCCTTCTATCATTCTGCAAGACAACTCATTTTATGTTTTGATACAAACCAATTCGCTGCCAAAGCTGCATGATCAACTCCTGCCCTAACATTCAATTAGTACTCCTAGGGCTGAAAGGAAAAAGAAATGGTGATGGCTGTATAGAAATGCACCTAATTTCTACAGGATGCTCAATGAACATCAGAACAATAGATGATTTATTAACTACTATGTTTACCAACGCTCTTTTTCCTTGGCGTAGTTTGGATATTTATGCAAGGGGATGGCAGTCTACTGTCAAAATTCTCGAGTGGATACCATGAAGTAACCCTTTGTTTTTTTCCAAATTTATTTTTACTTGATATTTGAGAAACTGTTCTGTAATGACAAGCTCTAGAACAAAATATAAAAGATAGGGCATTTTCTGTATTTGAAAGATTTCTCCATATGACTGCAAATAAGAAAATTATGGAAATATCTATTCTCTTTCTATTCTGTATTGTTCAGTCAACATGGTTTCCTCCTCCCTCTTGCTATACAATCACATGCAGATTCTATTCTGTCTCTGGTTAATTTTTAATATTTATATCTACTTATTATCAAACAAAACAGAGCAGTCAGTTGTTTAAGGATGTGCTGCAGCAAGTTATGGGAAAGTTAGATTTATTTCCATGGTCAGGCTATGGAAGGCTAGCCAGGGATATCTCTTTCCACTTAAAAGTTTTAAGTCCATTGGAAAAGAATTAGGGGTTGGTAAAATAAGGATTTTCTTCTCTTTTTTTTTTTCCCCTCCTCCATTTTTGTGTTAAACATTTGAATCTGTGAAAAGCAGCCTTTTACCAATAGCGATAAAGCAGCTCTTTCCTTATTTCAGAGAAATCTGCTTGTAATGTGCACAGCCTTTTTGATCTCCTAGGCTCCTAGTCTGGGCAAACAGATGGAGTGTTTCTACCTGGGCTATTATTTTCTTTTCCTCTTCTCCCCTTTGAGCTAAGCCATGCTCCCTGACCAACCCAAGAGGAAGGACTTTTATCCCGACACCCAGCATCGGCCCTGGCTGAGCAGATCACAGAAAGTTCTCAGTACTCTTCAGTCCCAATGCACCAGCTCTTATGGACCCCAAAGCACAGCTGCACATCTGCCTCATTTCCCTGCACTGCCTGATTCTATTTCCAGCCTCTGCCAAGCTGGTGATGGCCACAGGACCACAGCCTGAAGAAGGAAAGACTGAAATACTGCTTTCACAGTATATATGGTATCAAGGTATATATGAGAGGTAATTGTTGGTTGCTTCTAAGTCTGAATCACTCAGTTTTCATTAACACAATTTCTTTTTTCCACTACCTTGTTAAATGGAAGAGCCCTCTTTTACTTGAAACATTGGTTTTCTTCAGCTCCCTATGTTTCCTCTAAAAGTCCGTAGGCAATTTTCTTAATATAACTCTGTGCCTCAGCTACTGCACCTCACAGGTATCCATATAGGAACAGTGAGGTATATCTGAGATGACTCCTGTGTGGCTCTGATCTGACACAGCCCTATAATGCCATTGGGATGCGAGTGCTACGTAGCAGTCAGTGTGATGGGAAACAAGTGACCTTTTTGTTCACTGTCTCTGTTCATTGCTCACTAAGGAAGAAGAGTGTATAGATAAGTAACCTCAACCTTGCATGGGATAATAAACGAGGAACCTATTGTTCGCCTGGCTATAGTTAATTGTTTTAGTGTTTTGCTTTGCTTGTTAGAGTGTTGATAAGCCTTTTGCTTATCTTATCTAACAGACCTTGAGAGTGAGACTGGTCGTAAAACATCTTGCCTTGCTTGTGAAACCGCAAGGAACGGATACTGCTATGCTTGCATAGTTACGGATGTTTGTAGATATTGCAGCACTAGGTTCAAGAAGGAGACACTGAAGAAGACTGTCGTGAGACTTCGTCAACGACCACCAGGAGATAAGAATAAGACCCCCTAACAACTGGCGGAGCAGGCGCAGAAGGATGATTCGACAGGAAGACCAGAGACTTAAAAGGGGGATCCGAACTACGATCGGCACGGCAGTTGGTGGAGCGAAGACTCCCCTGTCGTCCAGCGCTGCAGCTTTGCTTTCTCTTTTCTGTAGCAATAAATTGGATAAGTAATTGACCTAAATAGCCCATTGTGCTCATTTATAACAGTCAGCACCGAGCTAGCACAACACTGGGGGCAAATCTCAGGGGCTGCAGCAAGAATGCAGCAACATTGGGAAGAAAGCAGTGAAGTGTGGCAAAATGTGAGTCAAGGAATGGAAAGGCTGAAATGGAATATTAACAGTAAATGCACTCGGGAAAAAAATATCAGAGGGTGAAGGCTCCTATCTCTGCAGACACTGGAAATAGATAGTGACAATGATAATAGATAATTTTTTTTTCATTTGTGGTACAAAAGAATGCACATAAGAAAAATGAGGTAGAAAAATGAAAGGAACAGATTAACAAATGCACCTGAAACTATTGAAAGGTATTGGACTGGCATCATTCCAGTGGCAAGAGTGGGAATCATTAATTTGAGCTATTTAGCATTCATATCAGGGTAAAACTAGAAAACTACAGAATGGAAAAAATTCTGCACTGGTCTATTGGATAACTATAAATAATTTAAAGCAACTTCTATCTTATCATTTACAAATCAGCGGACAACTGATTCTGCTGTTATGTAGTTATCATAGCCACTGCCTTTTATTAGAAAATGATGGTGGGTTTTAAGCTAATGTACATTTCTTTGACCATTCCTATTTTGGTTGTTCAATTATTTTCTAGGGAAGAAGAGTTGTCATGTTCATTGCTTGATACTGCTGCTATTCAGATCTGGTTTTACATTAATTCTTCTCAGTTTGTCACTCACCTGTGATTAATCAAGCAGAAACTATGAAATAAAATTATGTATTTTGTAAAGGTGAACTAAGGTTTCAGTAACTGTGAAACTGTGGGTAGGAACACTCTGACAGATTATCAGGAATTCCAACTTGGTCTAGAAGTAGTTAGTAGTTCTAGCTACTTTGGTGGAGTTATGCTGAACCACATTTTCTGAGAATCTGAATTTTAAGTATCCTTGCTATGTTCTTCATAATACAGTACAATCCCTGTAGAGTAATGGGAAAGTTTTGCTTTGGTCAATATCTGAAATGAAAATTATGTCATTAGCTGTGAGCTGTCTCCCAGGACAAAAATAAACCCAGTTATTTCTTGAGACCAGGAAAAAAATAGCAATATTCTCCTTATTTTAATCTTTTTCTAGATGATTATAATGGCAAATTAGAAATTACTTCCAAGTTCCAACTTCATCTTAACATTTAGGATATCTGCCTGCTGCACATTTAATATGATTTCCAATTACAACAATATGTGAGGTATCTCAGTATTTGAGGTCCCTCATAACAGGCCCATGGGACAGGAAAATGCAATTTCTGTGCAAATGTAAACAGAGCTATAGACTGTTTTCCCAGGGAAGTATGTGATTGATACATGTGTATATACATAAAATATCGATATGTATGTTTNGAATTAGGGGTTGGTAAAATAAGGATTTTCTTCTCTTTTTTTTTTTCCCCTCCTCCATTTTTGTGTTAAACATTTGAATCTGTGAAAAGCAGCCTTTTACCAATAGCGATAAAGCAGCTCTTTCCTTATTTCAGAGAAATCTGCTTGTAATGTGCACAGCCTTTTTGATCTCCTAGGCTCCTAGTCTGGGCAAACAGATGGAGTGTTTCTACCTGGGCTATTATTTTCTTTTCCTCTTCTCCCCTTTGAGCTAAGCCATGCTCCCTGACCAACCCAAGAGGAAGGACTTTTATCCCGACACCCAGCATCGGCCCTGGCTGAGCAGATCACAGAAAGTTCTCAGTACTCTTCAGTCCCAATGCACCAGCTCTTATGGACCCCAAAGCACAGCTGCACATCTGCCTCATTTCCCTGCACTGCCTGATTCTATTTCCAGCCTCTGCCAAGCTGGTGATGGCCACAGGACCACAGCCTGAAGAAGGAAAGACTGAAATACTGCTTTCACAGTATATATGGTATCAAGGTATATATGAGAGGTAATTGTTGGTTGCTTCTAAGTCTGAATCACTCAGTTTTCATTAACACAATTTCTTTTTTCCACTACCTTGTTAAATGGAAGAGCCCTCTTTTACTTGAAACATTGGTTTTCTTCAGCTCCCTATGTTTCCTCTAAAAGTCCGTAGGCAATTTTCTTAATATAACTCTGTGCCTCAGCTACTGCACCTCACAGGTATCCATATAGGAACAGTGAGGTATATCTGAGATGACTCCTGTGTGGCTCTGATCTGACACAGCCCTATAATGCCATTGGGATGCGAGTGCTACGTAGCAGTCAGTGTGATGGGAAACAAGTGACCTTTTTGTTCACTGTCTCTGTTCATTGCTCACTAAGGAAGAAGAGTGTATAGATAAGTAACCTCAACCTTGCATGGGATAATAAACGAGGAACCTATTGTTCGCCTGGCTATAGTTAATTGTTTTAGTGTTTTGCTTTGCTTGTTAGAGTGTTGATAAGCCTTTTGCTTATCTTATCTAACAGACCTTGAGAGTGAGACTGGTCGTAAAACATCTTGCCTTGCTTGTGAAACCGCAAGGAACGGATACTGCTGTGCTTGCATAGTTACGGATGTTTGTAGATATTGCAGCACTAGGTTCAAGAAGGAGACACTGAAGAAGACTGTCGTGAGCCTTCGTCAACGACCACCAGGAGATAAGAATAAGACCCCCTAACNTAATTTAAAGCAACTTCTATCTTATCATTTACAAATCAGCGGACAACTGATTCTGCTGTTATGTAGTTATCATAGCCACTGCCTTTTATTAGAAAATGATGGTGGGTTTTAAGCTAATGTACATTTCTTTGACCATTCCTATTTTGGTTGTTCAATTATTTTCTAGGGAAGAAGAGTTGTCATGTTCATTGCTTGATACTGCTGCTATTCAGATCTGGTTTTACATTAATTCTTCTCAGTTTGTCACTCACCTGTGATTAATCAAGCAGAAACTATGAAATAAAATTATGTATTTTGTAAAGGTGAACTAAGGTTTCAGTAACTGTGAAACTGTGGGTAGGAACACTCTGACAGATTATCAGGAATTCCAACTTGGTCTAGAAGTAGTTAGTAGTTCTAGCTACTTTGGGGGAGTTATGCTGAACCACATTTTCTGAGAATCTGAATTTTAAGTATCCTTGCTATGTTCTTCATAATACAGTACAATCCCTGTAGAGTAATGGGAAAGTTTTGCTTTGGTCAATATCTGAAATGAAAATTATGTCATTAGCTGTGAGCTGTCTCCCAGGACAAAAATAAACCCAGTTATTTCTTGAGACCAGGAAAAAAATAGCAATATTCTCCTTATTTTAATCTTTTTCTAGATGATTATAATGGCAAATTAGAAATTACTTCCAAGTTCCAACTTCATCTTAACATTTAGGATATCTGCCTGCTGCACATTTAATATGATTTCCAATTACAACAATATGTGAGGTATCTCAGTATTTGAGGTCCCTCATAACAGGCCCATGGGACAGGAAAATGCAATTTCTGTGCAAATGTAAACAGAGCTATAGACTGTTTTCCCAGGGAAGTATGTGATTGATACATGTGTATATACATAAAATATCGATATGTATGTTTTATATAGATAGATATATGTGTGTGTGCATATCTATAAACTCAGTCCAGTTGTGTTTATAGATATGCACACACACACATATATCTATCTATATATATACAGAACATGTCTCAGATACATGAACCATAATCCTTGATCCTATATCCTAAAATGTCAAATGATACCCTCAAAAAATATATTAAAATTCCTTATACTCTAGACATATTACTAGAAGTGTTCCTTTGGGGTATGACTTGTTTGAATAGAAATACAAGAAATAAATTAGGCAGTTATTTACTTACATATTACCCACAGTTCTATAGATTTATGAAGAAAACAGACCTGGAGTGCTGCATTGCACAACTTCATAACACTGCAGTTAGATTTTCCCTTGTATTTACAGACTGGCTTATTTTAAAATCTCTTCAAGCAACGGAAAATCATAAATAGGCAGCTCCACAGATCTGGAGGTCAGGTTCCTGTCACTGTAATACATACCTTCTTCTGGCAAAGCTCTCCAATTTAGGGTCAAACTCTGCTTGCTTTTCTCACGTTTGATTAAGGATGGAAATACATATGAGTGAAAGAACAGGTTTTGTCAGAGTATTGTACGGCTACACAGTGCTGACTGCTCCAAACATGAGCAAAAATATGTACTAAGGTTGTAATCTAAGAGGGGCAGAATATGATAATGTTTGGTAGAAATATTTCTAAGGTCTATCAGAACATTCATGATTTTGCAGGAAATCTAACTAAAATATCCCTGATATATGGCTATTTATCCCTCCTCAACAGAACTTCTGAAGGGTCATAGATGAAGCCTCATTTTGACTCCTCTACTAATATTAGAAATTTTACATAAAACAAGTCAACAGATATAAAAGCTGGTATCAATCTTAACACCTTCAATTTCTGATCATAAATGCAACTAAGAATCCCCCCTTTATTTTAAATCCAGAAGAGAGCATGACTGAGAAGCTGAAAAGTGGGCATCATGGTGCTATCGATGCTCTGTAACTCTCTTGTGATGGGGCACAGTAGAGCTGCCACTGGCATAATCATTGATTTCTGAAGATTCTCTTTCCTGCAGCCAACCAAAGTACGATAAACCCCTCCCCCACCAAAAAACTGGAACACAGTGCAGTGTTCAGGGCATGACTGAACAGCTGAGCAGCTGACGTGGCACCACTTCATCCCTGGCACTGTTGCCAGAAGGGTTGTGTATCACATCATAACCCCAGGAAGGAATTTCTGTACAGCTGGAAATTGCATGTGGAAAAGCAAAGGCAAAGTGAACCTTACCTATCTCCCACCCTTCTCCCCCAGATATTACCCAAACAAAAAATTTTTAAAAAAGATGTGCTTAGATGTTCAGCATTTGCCTAGATCCATAAATGTCTTGAGGTAACCGAGAGCAAAATGTGTGGGGTTTAGATATTATCTATCCAAAGTTCCTATATATAATCTACTCTCTTTCATTTCATTATAATACCCTAAGAATTAATACCATAAATAGTTCCATTATCATGTAATCCCCTAAGAATTAATACCAAAAATAGTGATGGCAGAATGAACAAATTGGAGAGAAGCTTGGGATATCTCATCCCTTGTGTCTTGGGGCTGAAATGAGTCATATTGCCATGTCTCCTATGACAAAGAAGACTTTCATAGCTGAGAGGCCAGGCGAGAGCCTTGAAATTTCTGTGCAGCAGTCTTGAGTTCTGTCCAGACACAGATAGTTGACGAGTTCAGAAGGTGTTATTCCAAGTAACACTCTGGTATGTCTATCCACTGTGGCTTTTTAACCAGGATTGTGACTTGTTTATCCCCTATTTTGTTGTCCCACCCTCTATTGAGGGCTGTTCAGAGAAGTTGCTTAATGAAACAGAAGAGTTGGTTTGGCTCCAGCTGGTCCTGGTGCCTGTTGTCCGATGTGGATCTGGTTTAATTGTGGGGACAACACTTAGGACACAATGAGAGAGAAACTCGAAGTACTCAGAGGCTTTTGAAGAGCTGAACATTTTATTTACTGGCTAGTTACCACTGCAAATAAAAATTTTAGTACCCAAGATAAGATTTGTTTTTTCTTTCTGCTAGGAAATTTGTAGCATACTCCTTTGACCTAAATTGATAGACTCCGAATTTTCTAATAAGCTTTGTTTCTTTGTTGTTGTCTAAAAACAGCAACATGTGAAAGCAAATCAACCCTTCTTATTTTCCCTGTAGGTATAGTCAGAATCCTATCTCCAAACAACCTTAAAGAAAGTTTTCAATGCTACTTTTCCATTCTTGTTAGTTCAGCATAGCCAACAGTAAAGGCTTTGTTGACATTAGGCAAATGTGCAATGGTGCAGCAAAATCAATTTAGTCACACTGATGCAAATCCCTCACACAGATGTAATGTCTGTGTGCAAAGTAGGGCATTTCTGAATATACGCAATATTTAAAATGAAGTGAGAGAGACTCTGTTCCTCCCAGCTGATTCCTTAATGTGATTCATATAGATACCCCTGAAAGTCTAAGTTGAAAGAAAGGGACTTCCTGGTCAAAAATAAGGGTTTGTTAGGAGTACTGTTGATTGGGAAGGAATATTGTGGCCTTTAAATTGCAAGTTGGAATAGCTTAACAGATAGAATAATACTTTAAAATATACCCTTTACCTTTAAACTGAGGATATTTGACCTCAAAAACACTAGGAAAAAAAATATGTGATTGCATAACTCCGTTATATGGTTACTTTTCAGAACAGAAGTGAAAATTAACGTGTTTTTGGTCCTGGGCTGTTTTTAGTAATTTAATGTGATCTGCTGTCAACAAGAGGGAAAACAAACCTCTGGTGCTCAATAAGGCAAAGAGAACAAAATGTACCTTACTGTGGGTATTCAGTTCAAGTTCTATGGGCAAAAAATGGCACAGCCTGTGAAGGCATTATTGAAAAACAGGGGTGGTCAGCAAGGGAGGTGACAGTAAGAATACCAGTAATGAGGTAATGACTATCTTTCTTTGCAGTCTGAAGAGGTTTGGGGATTTTTTTATTATTATTTATTTTTAACAAAAATGCTTCAGCAAACTGTGAATTTGAAGTAAAAGGGTTTGGGGGTTTTTTTGAAGTAATTTTCTAAGTGTCTTTTAGCTGTCTTGGAGGAAAAAAGTTCCAAATACTTCACGTGCCAGTATATAATTTATTTACATATTAATAAATGAAATATCAAAATCCAAATAAAATATATGTATTGAAAGCATTATTTTTAATCTAATCCAGACTATGTCACAATACTTTTCTTTAAAAAGTATTTTAAATTTGGGGAAACTCTTTCCCAATCTGAATGGAAGCACATTTTGAAACCTGGGATCCTTTTTGTTAAGTGAGTCTTTGATTCTCCTTACAGATGAAGACTCACATTAGGGAAGTGAAAACATATGCAGGGCTTCTTCTCCATGTACATTCACCTAGAACCTGACTCTTAAAGCAACGTTTTCCTCCTCCACCCTCCCTCAAAAAGAAGACTAGGAAGTCCCTTTTCAGGAATGAAGTCAGGGCAGAATCTCATCCTGGTAGATTAGAGTCTCCCAGTAGAGCCAGGTGACTCAAGGAAACGCTGTTTTTTTTCGTGTATCACCAGGAGCTGGCAGTGCTTCATTGTGTTAGCAACAGTGCTAACAAGAACCTGAGTAGGAAACCCTCATGAGACAAGGAATCACAGAATACGCTGAGTTGCGAGGGACGCACAAGGATCCTCGAGACAGGGCAAGGGAAGTGCTTAGGCACGTAGGGAGCTAAGCAATCAATTATGGCTGAATTTCAAACCCACAGGTGATACAACTATACCCCCTGCTTTATAATTACTGAGATTCATCAACAGAAGCTGTGGCCCCCACTGGGCAATTCCCAAGTTCCTTGAAATGAGTCTAATACCCAATGAGGTTACTTGTGCTGCTGCAGAAAGATATTTCTGGCCTTTTACGTGTCAGAAAAGAAACTGGATGTGACAGATTTGGAGCTGGCCTGTGATAATTTAGGAATATGGTCTGTTGGCCTGATTATTTGGTTGAATATCTAGGTTTAACTCATCAGAGATTAGCTTGCAGTTGCATTCTTAAATTGTCAGGGCTGATCTGTGCTCGTTACCCTGGGATGCCCCACTTCCATAGACACTGCACAGCCAGGGAGCTCAGGGACTTGGAAGGGGAAGACATTAAGTTTTGAACCACAGCATCTCTACACAGGCAGGCCTAGCATCCTACTCATCCCTAGGAGAGACACAGGGTTCCAAAGGTCCATTGGGAATAGAGATGGGACCAGTAAGTGTCTGATAAAACAAGTGGATAGAGCACTGTCAGGAGACATTAACTGGGATATGTTCATGTATATCTAGGCTGTTCCCATGTGTTTGTGGAATTTTTGATGAAAGTGAATCCTAAAAAATACCTTTGGAAGGAAATGGCATTGTGAATACCACAGTCATTTCCACCAATTTTTATCTAATACTGGGTGCTCAGAACTGGCATGTTGCCTCTCACCTTAGGCAAGCTCCTTTTCCCTGAAAGGGAATCTAACGGGATGAACCCAGGGTTAATTTACAAAAGCAGAGTGTCTTCTCTGACCATGAAACCAATAGGAAATTGCAGAGGTGATATTATTCCACAGTTCACAGTGGAGGCATGTTGCACTGAAAACTGTAAACATTACATGGCAGCTGGCCCACTCCAGAGTGCTGGACCCAGCCTTATCTGTGGTGAGCTGCCAGCTGAACCTGGTCAAGCGAATCTCTTCTCAGCTGTGAAAGTGTCAGTTGTTATTTGCCAGGTGCTGGAGAAATGTTTAACTTTGGTAGAGAGCATGTGTAATAGGACACAAAAAAGGTCTCCAAGAAACCATCCTCCAGTCTTGTTCCACCCCCCCCGTTATGAACAGGGACA
>WAAG01076249.1:1242-16366 GCA_013390105.1 Tichodroma muraria | reverse complement strand
GGCTGCAGAGCTGCTCCTAGCCTCACCCCTGGCTGGATTCTTATGGCTTGAGAGAAAGAGAGTTAGTAGATTCTTCTTTCCACCCCTCAGTCTCATTAGGGTTAAATTAGTCCAGAGTGAACTCTACTCAGGAAAAGCCATCCCCACCCGATCTTAGTGGCGTGGTCTTTCAACGACCATGCTGCTGGAGAAGGAAACTCGAATTCCATCAGCCAGATATCAGCAGCGTAGCTCAGCTCTGCGATCTTTTTTCCCTTTTCCCGGTCGGCCCGGCCCGCTCCCCCTCCCCCCCAGGCCCTGAGGGCCACGTGGAGGGGGAGAAGGGAGCGTCCGGCAGCAGCTGTTACCTGTGTCTCCGCCGGAAACCAAGAGAGAGCTGGTTCCCGCGTTCGCATTTAAAAGGTGTATTCGCAAAGGCGTACCCACGTTTTCATTGGTTTTATCAAGTGTCAGTAATATACCTTGGCCAATCACGGCCAAACTACTACAGACAATATTTTAGATAAATCTATATTCTTACATTGCAATGGAATTCTTCCTCTTTTTAATGAAACTTTCTATGGCAAATGTGAAGTGCTGATGATAATCTGTTTTAATAATAAGAGTTTACCTCTTTTATTATTGCACATCACTGTGCTATACTCCAATATTTAGAGTTAATTAGAAATGCCTCTACTTGAATTAAGGTGCAAACAAGACTGTATGCCAAAGTCAATAATATGGGTTTTATTTAATAGTAAATAAGTGAGAGAGAGTGAGAGGGAGAGACAGAAAGAAAGAAATAGAAAAGAGGTTTGGGGGGGCGCAAAAAGAGAGTGACAGATCAAAGAAAATATCACCACTGTGTGAATCCCAATGATGTGCTGTTGATCCTCTCCAGCTGGGCTTCTTGGTGTTGAAGGTCCCCTTCCAAAAAGCATAGAATCCAATGAATTAATATACACTCAGGCCAGGCCAGTTGGGAATTCCCAGGTAGCTCCCCCAGAAGGGAAGCAGTCTCTTGCAGCAGACTCTGGATCTGTTGCATTATTTTGCATCACATGCAGTCCTGTGGTGCAAAGCCTCTGGGGATCACTTTGAGGATCTTTGATGAATTATGAGACTCCCTCAGCTGCTTCTCATGTGAATGTGGATGTGGCCTGTGGGGTTGAGGATTTCACAGCTGGGCTGGTTTGCATAAGGGAGGATACGTGTTCACTGCCTCTGACCAGAGGTCACACCACACGTCTGAAACCTCCTTCTCCCCTCAGTTGTGGAGGAGTCTGTGCAAACCTGGCCTCTGCGGGCTGTGGCCTCCCCACCACAAACCCAGCCAGGGATGATTCTCTGCTGCATTTGGCATTCTTGTGGATGCATTCTTTTCCCTCAGCCTTGTTTGTTTCTCCCTAGACTTGAGATGATTGAATGATAGTGTCCCCTTTATCTTATATAGGCAGCTTAACTCGAAGTTCAAGGTTCCAGTCAGGCATCTTCAAGGAGGGGTGGGCTTCTGTGGTTGTAGCTTCTTTATACAGTTTTTGCTATAATGAGCAAAACTCCTTCATAAAAATGTTTAAGGCATGAACCACTTCAGTCCCTGACACACCGTCAAAGAGTTCTGTTGTCCTCATCTTACAGAAAAAACTGCTTTGAAAAATAACTTGTAAAAATTCTGTGAAACGCCATAGGCCTCTGAGCCTTCACCTGGGAAACATTTTATCTTTCCTAGCTATAGGACGCTAAACATGAAAAAAGAGAAATTAGGTTATATTAAGAAAATCCTCATTTTGGTGACTTCTCCACTGAAAATATGTTTTATTTTGTAGGGGGAACAAAATCTCTCTAGATTTATTCTTCAACAATTTGCATGCTGATTTCTAGAATAGCTTTGATGTAAAATAACAACAAAAAAAGCAGTATAACAAATTAGAACTGCTAAATTTGGTTGCAAAGGTATTGCAGTGTAGATAGTCAAACACTTATCACAGATAGATTAGCAAGGAGGGTGACTGTGAATCCTCTTCCCAAAAACCTGCATAGAAGAGGGGCAAAAGCAGTGCAGTACATGAAGAGAACTGGCTGTTTAATTAGCACCTTGAAGAGTATGATGCTAATTTCTATGGAATCTCTTCTCTGTTATGGCTTACACATGCCAGACTAAAAGATAGTTGCAGGAGAGATAATGAATGTTCATCCTTGCACTGCCATTAAAAATAACTTAAGAAAAAAGTTTAATGAAAGACAATGTTTCCCTAGTATGTCACATTCAGGCATATCTCAAGTTTACTCATTGAATTTAAGCAGACTAAATAATGCAACCCTCACTCCATGTAAGAAAGTACATATTTTTTATCCTGTTGATAAGCAGGTAGTATAGATGTGTGATGATCTGGGAGTGGCTGTTCTCTTGTTTGCAGAGTGAAATGCCAGTGAAAGCATAAAAGATTACAGTTCTGTGCTGCTTTTCTTTTTTCTTCCTGTGCTTCCCTACCATGATTGCTCTTTAAATGTTTCAGTCTCTCTTGGTTCATCTATAATAGAAGATAAACCAGCAAGTTTGCTGATAACTGTGCCTGATAATGATAAGAGAAGCAGTGGGGAAGATGTAGAATATGGAGCCACAAAGGGAGAAAATTAAAGACACAGAAAAAAAAGCATTCCTGTGCATAAACATAAAGAATGATAATTCTTTATATGGACAGTTGAGAGCTTATTGTTATTGGAACTTACATGTTTCAGGCTTTGATCAAGAAGACACCTTTGAATATTTTTTTCATATTTAATGAAGAAGAAACAGATTTTTTCATATTTTTAAAAAGATAAATATTATGTTTGAGGTGGTCAGAGATGCCATTTGAGATTTGGTGCCAAAGCCTTTGCATAAGATCTCTGTACACATTTTTTCTAAGTACACTAAATTGTTGTCACATATATTTGCTCTAATAAATGCTGAATACAGTAGCATACAGCTGTAAAGTGACCATTCTGATGTGATTCTAGACATAGCTATGGGACAAGCTGATGGAAAACTATTTTGTAAAACTGTTAAAACAGATTCCATTTAGTTTAGTTCAATTGTCAATATGCATATTTTATAATCCATGTCACAAATATTTTTTTCTGAAATCCGTTGATTGATGTGCTATGTATGCTGCCATTGACTGCCAGCCTGCAGCACATTGAATCTATCAGCTCAAAAGCCTTGTCCTTTAGTGTAAAGAATAATCAGCAGCCATGTGTAAGTGTGTGGACAGGCTGATATTTCCAATTTAAGGAACACTTTTTTTCTTTTGCAATTTTAGTTATCACCACACCTGTTTTTCTACAATGTCCTGGGGTATTGCTTTAATGGCTGTCGACTCCCCT
This sequence comes from Tichodroma muraria, assembly GCA_013390105.1. Lineage (NCBI taxonomy): Eukaryota > Metazoa > Chordata > Aves > Passeriformes > Sittidae > Tichodroma > Tichodroma muraria. Next base: position 13,021 of record WAAG01076249.1, on the reverse strand, counting down.
GATTACAGAAGGCCTTGTCTCCTTTTGACTTCTGTAGCATTTTATTATTTTTTATAGCTGCTTCATGTGAATTGTTTTAACTCACATCTGGGGGAAAAAAAATCTGATTTATCTGATTGATTATCTGCTTGTTTTTTACTTTGAAACTAAAAACTGTGAGCAATGCCAAGCTCAGTGTGTGAGCAAGTATAGTTTTGAGAAAAGAAGCAAAAAAACATTTTCAGATATGTTTTTTAATCCAAGCTGTCATTGATGGCTGTTTAAAGACAGGGCATGCCACGGATTAGTTGCCTGGTTGTAATGCAATGGACTAGAGTTCTGTGATAGAACACTGTATCGCTATTATACTGTTAAAATATTTCATATCTAATGAGACTGCCAAACTTTAACCAAGAAGGCCACAAAATGTGAGGGTAGAACAAGTAAAGAGCAATACAAATCACTTGTTCTCAGTAGCTTTTTTCAGTGAAACCCCCTACACTTCACCTTCATTTTCTGGAATGCCTTGTATGATTTTATCTTTGACTAGCAAAGTACAGAATCAATGCTTTTTTTTTTTCAACTGAGCTTGCAAGATTACTGCCACTGAGTAGGCAGGTCAGTAACAATCAAAGGTACATTTCTCAAAAAGATCCATCACATAGGACAGCATTGTAGGACACAATTCAACCTAAGCAACGTGGACAATGCATTAGCTACAATGGTGCTGGTGGAGAATTCAGAATTATTTTGCCACAATGTTCATAATGCTTTACTGCTCACTAGGTAACAAAATTCCTGGATGGCAGAGCCCAGAGAGCTCTGGTGAGTGGTGTTAAATCCAGTTGGCAATTGGTCACAAGTGGTGTCCCCAGGGCTCAATATTGGGGACAACCCTGTTTCATATCTTTGTAAAAATCTGGATGAGGGGATCGAGTACATCCCCAGACAGTTGCAAATAACACCAAGTTGGGTGGGAATGTTGATCTGCTGGAGGGCAGGAAGGGTCTGCAAGAGGGAGCTGGACAGGCTAGATCAATGGGCTGAGGCCAGTAGTCTGAGGTTCAACCACTCCAATTACCAGGTCCTGCCCTTAGGTTACAACAATCCCCTGCAGGACAGGCTAGGGCAGAGTGGCTAGAAAGCAGGAAAAGGACCTGAGGGTGCTGGTTACAGCAGTTGAACATGAGCCAGCACATGTCCAGGTGGCCAAGAAAGCCAATGGCACCTGGCTTGTGTCAGAAAAAGTATGNATGCATATTTTATAATCCATGTCACAAATATTTTTTTCTGAAATCCGTTGATTGATGTGCTATGTATGCTGCCATTGACTGCCAGCCTGCAGCACATTGAATCTATCAGCTCAAAAGCCTTGTCCTTTAGTGTAAAGAATAATCAGCAGCCATGTGTAAGTGTGTGGACAGGCTGATATTTCCAATTTAAGGAACACTTTTTTTCTTTTGCAATTTTAGTTATCACCACACCTGTTTTTCTACAATGTCCTGGGGTATTGCTTTAATGGCTGTCGACTCCCCTGATTACAGAAGGCCTTGTCTCCTTTTGACTTCTGTAGCATTTTATTATTTTTTATAGCTGCTTCATGTGAATTGTTTTAACTCACATCTGGGGGAAAAAAAATCTGATTTATCTGATTGATTATCTGCTTGTTTTTTACTTTGAAACTAAAAACTGTGAGCAATGCCAAGCTCAGTGTGTGAGCAAGTATAGTTTTGAGAAAAGAAGCAAAAAAACATTTTCAGATATGTTTTTTAATCCAAGCTGTCATTGATGGCTGTTTAAAGACAGGGCATGCCACGGATTAGTTGCCTGGTTGTAATGCAATGGACTAGAGTTCTGTGATAGAACACTGTATCGCTATTATACTGTTAAAATATTTCATATCTAATGAGACTGCCAAACTTTAACCAAGAAGGCCACAAAATGTGAGGGTAGAACAAGTAAAGAGCAATACAAATCACTTGTTCTCAGTAGCTTTTTTCAGTGAAACCCCCTACACTTCACCTTCATTTTCTGGAATGCCTTGTATGATTTTATCTTTGACTAGCAAAGTACAGAATCAATGCTTTTTTTTTTTCAACTGAGCTTGCAAGATTACTGCCACTGAGTAGGCAGGTCAGTAACAATCAAAGGTACATTTCTCAAAAAGATCCATCACATAGGACAGCATTGTAGGACACAATTCAACCTAAGCAACGTGGACAATGCATTAGCTACAATGGTGCTGGTGGAGAATTCAGAATTATTTTGCCACAATGTTCATAATGCTTTACTGCTCACTAGGTAACAAAATTCCTGGATGGCAGAGCCCAGAGAGCTCTGGTGAGTGGTGTTAAATCCAGTTGGCAATTGGTCACAAGTGGTGTCCCCAGGGCTCAATATTGGGGACAACCCTGTTTCATATCTTTGTAAAAATCTGGATGAGGGGATCGAGTACATCCCCAGACAGTTGCAAATAACACCAAGTTGGGTGGGAATGTTGATCTGCTGGAGGGCAGGAAGGGTCTGCAAGAGGGAGCTGGACAGGCTAGATCAATGGGCTGAGGCCAGTAGTCTGAGGTTCAACCACTCCAATTACCAGGTCCTGCCCTTAGGTTACAACAATCCCCTGCAGGACAGGCTAGGGCAGAGTGGCTAGAAAGCAGGAAAAGGACCTGAGGGTGCTGGTTACAGCAGTTGAACATGAGCCAGCACATGTCCAGGTGGCCAAGAAAGCCAATGGCACCTGGCTTGTGTCAGAAAAAGTATGGCCAGCAGGACCAGGGCAGCAACCATTCCCTGCACTCAGCACAGATGAGGCTACAGCTTGAATGCTGTGTTCAGTTCTGGGCCCCTTAATTCAGGAAGGACATTGATGTGCTGAAACATGTCCAGAACGGCAACAAATCTGGGGAAGAGTCTGAGCTCAAGTCTGATGAGGGGCAGCTGAGGAACCTGGAGTTGTTCGGCCTGGAGAAAAGAAGACTCAGGGGTGATCTTATCATTCTCTACAACGACCTCACGGGATGGTGTAACCAGGTTGGTCTCTACTCCCAAGTAACAAGTGATAGGTATGGTGAATAAAACAGAGTACAATGGAACTGATAAAGGAGCCTGATATCTTAGGCCTAATCAAGCAGAAACCATGGGAGAGACAGACACAGATAACTACTCTCTGGGGTAGAAGTGACCAAGAAACATGTTGTGAAACTTTGTAATGATTACCAAGTAACTGATGTCATGAAGAATGTATAACCAATGGGAAATTGTTACCAAAACTAGAATCCTATATATAGGAATCATACCAGTATATCCTATATAAACCCTTTGTATTCTCAATAAAAATTGGCTTCTGATCACAACTTGGAATGTCCTTGTCTCTCCATCACCGATAGATAGGACAGGAGAAAATGGTCTTAGGTTGTGCCAGGGGAGGTTCAAGTTGGATATTAGGAAAAATTTCATCACAGAAAAGGTTGTAAAGCATTGAAACAGGCTGAACAGGGAAGTGGTAGAAGTATTCAGAAAATGAGTAGATGTGGTATTTTGTGATATGGTTTAGTAGACATGGTAGTATTCAGGTAAAGATTGGACTCGATGGTCTTACAGGCCTTTTCCAACTTTAATGATTCCATGATTCTATAATTCTACGGTATTATGAAGAATACACCTCTCAAGATGTAGTTACACTGCATGTTGTCTTACAAGGCTGTTGCTGTTTCTGGCAATGGATTACTGCTCTCCCTTTGCTTGTGTACAGAAATTAGTATAAGAAATAATGTGAATCATGTGTATAAAACATTATCTTTCAGCAGTACTGATCCTGTAATTTGTATCACTTCAGCGACCTTGCATTCAGTGCTTTGTATAGTGCTGCTACAGTTGTTTACCTACAGGATGAGCAGTGAGAAACAGCCAAGAATGGCAAAGGGAGGCACAGGAATTTTTAAGCCAATTTTACTTTTGAAGAAATCTTTAAGTGAGCTCAGACTAGCTTTGGGACTGTGAGGGTGATAAACAGCCATGGTTTGTTTCTTACACACTCCTGTTGGGTCACATACCATGGCATAAAAGCAATTACATGGTTCCTGTTTCTTCAGAGGGAAACCTCATTTTTCTGACTATTATAAAATAGTAGACATGGTTTTCTTGAAAGTTAAAGGGCTTTATGAAGACTGGTAAGTTGTAATTATTCTTGGACAGTTCTGTTAGCCATATCTTCATTTTTCTTTGGGCATTGGAGGATCAATAGCTGGGCTGCCCATGCTCCTTTGGATGCAGCTCAGGACACAATTGGCTTTCTGGACTATGAGCACTCACTGCTGGCTCATATTCAGTTTTTAATTAACCATCACCTCTAAATCCTTCTACACAAAGCTCCTCTCAATGAACCCTGGGTGAAATTTCCAGCACCTTTGGATGTATTTTGATTTTCTCTGGGCAGTACAGCTTTGCACTGTCATTCTGTTGGCCAAGGGTTACCAAAGGGCAGATCATCTTGCTCCTCTCTATAGTCTTCAGTGTGTTACATGTTCCTAGATTTTTTAAAATCTACATTGTGCTTCCAGAGCTACACCAAACAAGTAAAAGGAGGGAGCAGATATCCTACCATCACTTTTTCTGAAGATTCAGCTGAATAAAAAGTTGCAAATACTTGTACAAAAGAAGGTTTAGAGATTAGGAAGTGCCAGTTTAAAACAGATACATATAATAAAGTGTGCAGTATTAAGCAGGACTTCACTCCTGTCATTCAGTACTCCCTCAGAGTGACAACAGGGTTGTTTCTGTCTCTCATTCTCTGAACATTCTGCATTTACCTACTTAGATAATAAAAGTGTTCTTCTTATACCCTACACTAGTAACCTTGTTTTGCTTATGATTTTTTAACCATTTAAACCAAAATGATTGTCATGTGATCATTGACTGCATATGCTTCCTTGAGTTAATAGAAGAAATGGTGTAGTTGAGCTGTAATTATGCAAATATTAGCATCATTCTAAGTAACTTGTATTTAACTCATTTTAAAAATGAGGAAGCAGGATGATTGCCTTGCTGAAATTCTTAACCTATCAAATAATGTAATGAAGGGCACAAATAGCTACCATACTCACACCCTTGGTTTTATTGGATGAGAGCCCAGGTGAAGAGGGAAGCCAATGCCAGGTACCAAACCAAGGGCACCCAGCTGTCCCACTGCTCCACACATGTGCTTCCACAGTGGAAAATTCCATGTCTTCTATTTTTTTGATGCTGAGTTTGATTACATGCCTTAGCTCTTAATGACACTAATTCAGTGCAACTATCTGACATTGGTTTCATGATGGCCACTTATATAATTTCCAGCTGAGGATTGCGTTGAAGACCATCGTCAACTAAATTGTAAAGCATCAAAATGCACTCCTGAGTTATTTCATAAAGTTATTGTTTTAATGTGAACCATGGTTTTCCTACATTGGCCACAGCTAGTTTCTGCTTGCATTCAATCTTTTGGGGAGGAAGGACAGTTGGGAGATGCGAGGAGCTGGCCTTGGCTGGACACCAAGTGCTCCCCAAAACCACTCTATCACTCCCCTCCTCAAATGGACAGGGAAAAGAAAATATAGTGAAAGGCTTGCGGGTTGAGAGATCACTCACAAATGGCCATCACTGGCAAACCAGACTAAACTGAGGAAAGTTCATTTAATTTATTGACAGATCAGAGTAGGGAAGTGAGAAATAGGGTCAAGCCTTCCCTCATCTCTCCCTTCTTCCCTGGCTTCAACTCCACTCCTGATTTCTCTTCCCCCTCCTCTCCTCAGTGGCGAAGAAGGATGGGGAATGAGGGCTGCAGTCAGTTTGTCACATGTTGTCTCTGCTGCTGCTTGCTGCTCATGAGGAGGACTCACTCTTCTCCACTGTGGGTAGTGGAACCTCTGCTCTGGCACCTGAAGCACATTCTCCCTCTCCATCTGCACTGACCTGGGTGTCTGCAGGGCTCTTCCTCTCACACATTCTCAGTCCTTCCTTATCTGCCAACAATTGCTGCTGAAGAGTAACTCTTCCCCCCTCTTAAATCTGTTATCCCTGAGCACTACCACTATTGCTGATGGTTTACCTTGGTCAGCAGTGGGTCTGCCTTAGATCCAGTTGGCATTGGCTCTGTTAGACACCAGGAAAGCTTCTGGCAGATTCTCACATAAAAATACCAGGGTTCTCCCCTGTAGCTCCCCCGCTCCACTCCCCAAAGCCTAGCCATGCAAACCCAGGGCAGGTAGGCAGTGTTAGCAAAGGGGAGCAGGAGGCAAGTGGTGGAGGTACAACATTCTGGGATGATGTTCCTGCTTAGAGTAATGTTCAGAACTACTCTCCAGGGCACTGGTCACAGCACTGAGACTGTGAGAGCTCACATAGTGTTTGGACAATGCTCTCAGAATCACAGAGTGGGTCAGTTTGGAAGGCATTACCTGGTCCAACCTCCCTGCTCAAGTAGGGTCATCCCAGAGAACATGGTACAGGATCGTGTCCAGATGGTTGTGGAATATCTCCATTGAGGGAGACTCCAGAACTTCTCTGGGCATACATGGTGTGATTCCACAACCTCTGTTTCAGGCATATGGTGGTGGGATTCTTGAAGTTGTCCTGTTCAGGGCCAGGAGCTGGACGGCAATCACAGTCATAGCTTCACAGAATGGTTTGGGTTGGAAAGGACCTTGAAGATCATCTCATTTCGACCCCTTACCATGGACAGGGACACCATTCACTAGACCAGGTTGCTCCAAGCCCCATCCAAACTGGCTATGAACACTTCCAGGGATGAGGCAGCCACAGCTTCTCTGGGCAGCCTGTACCAGGGCCTCATCACCCTCAAAGGGAAGAATTTTTTCCTTATATCTAATCTAAACCTACTCTCTTTCAATTGAGGCCGTTTTTCCTTCTTCTGTCACTACAAGCTCTGGTAAATAGTCTTGCCTCTCTTTTCTGTAAGTTTTCTTCAGGTGCTGGAAGGCCACAATTAGAAAGGGTGTTTAAAGCCCTAAAGCTTTCTTGTTTCCAGGCTGAACAGCCCCAATTCTCTCAGCCTTTCCTCAGAGCAGAAGTTCTCCATCCCTCTGATAAACTTGGTGCCTCCTCTGGACTGGCTCCAACAGGTCCCTGTCCTTCCTGTGCTGGGACACCAGAGCTGGACGCAGCCCTGCAGGTGGGGTCTCAGCAGAGCGGGGAGAGGGGCAGAATCCTCTCCCTGCCCTGCTGCCCACAGGGCTTTGGATGGAGCGCAGCACACAGGGGATTTCTGGGCTCTCAGAGCACACGGAATGTCCAGCCTCTCACCCACCAGGATGAGATCCTCCGATGATCGTTGCGGGTCCCTTCCAACGCAGAATACATTCTGTGGCTCTGAGTTGTGCCGGGCTGCTGAAGGGAGCGGTGATAGCCGGGGCCGAGGAAGCTTCTGCCGCCCGGCGGCCGCGCGCGGAGCAGCACCGGAACCGCGCGGCTGTTGCCGGTGTTTCCGGCGGACCCCGGGGAGGAGGTACCGTGGCCGTGGGAGCATGGCGGGGCCGTGGGCTGCTCGCGGGCTGCGGGCCGGAAGCCGTGAGTGCGGGAGGGAGCCGGAGGGAGCCAGGACTGCGGGAGGGAGCCGTGAGTGCGGGGCCGGGCCGAGCTCGGGCCCGTACTGCGTCGGTGCTTTCAGGGGCTGAGGTGCCCTTATTAGGCCGCGGGGGAGTTGGCCTGAGTGAAGGGTCTTTGCAGCCAGGGAGCGACCTTAACCTTTGCATAGAACCACAGAGTAGTTGGGGTTGGAAGGGACTTCTGGAGATCATCCAGTCCAAGTCCCCTGCCAGGGCAGGGTCACCACGAGCAGAACACACAGGAACGTGCCCAGGTGGATTTGGAATGTCTCCCAGGGAGAGAGACTCCACACCCTCTCAGGACAGCTTATTCCAGTGCTCTGTCCTTCTCCATGGAAAGAAGTTCTTCCTCATGTTGAAGTGAAACTTCTTGTGTTTTAGTTTATGGTCATTGCTTCTTGTCCTGTTGCTGATCACCACTGAAAGGAGTCTGGCACCAATGTCTTGGCACCTGCCTTTGAGTGGGTTTGTATGCATTAATGAGATTCCCTCTTAGTCTTCTCCTCTCCAAACTAAACAGGCCCAGCTCCCGTGGTCTCTTATCATAAGAGAGGTGTTCGAGACCCCGCATCATCTTTTTGACCCCTTTTGTTGCCTCAGAGTCTCCTGTTGTGACTTCGTGCAGGCAGTGCAGGGGCCCAGTGTGGTCACTTGCTGGAGCTGCAGAAGTGCTACCTTGTACATATTGAGACAGACAGGTGGGTGATTGGTAGTGTTGTAGAAACCAACACCTTATAAAGAGACTTGGAAAACTCAGAATGGGTCACAGAATGGTTGAGGTTGGAAGGGACCCCAGTCGGTTATCTGGTCCAACCTCCCTGCCCAAGTAGGATCATCCCAAAGCACATAGCACAGGACTGCATCCAGATGGTTCTGAAATATCTCCAGTTAGGAAGACCCTACACTCTCTCTGGGCAATCTGTTCCAGTGCTTGGTCACTGTACAGGAAAGAAGTTCTTCCTCATGTTCACGTGGAACTTCTGTGCATCCATTTCTGCCCGTTGCCTCTTGTCCCGTTGCTGGCCACCACTGAGCAGAGCTTGGTCCATGCTCTGGCCCCTCCCTGCAGACACTGACAGACATTGATGAGGTCCCCTTTCACTTGTCTCTTTTTGAGGCTGTACAGGACCAGCTCCCTCAGCCTTTCCTCATGAGAGAGATGCTCTGCGGGACCCACCCCAGGATTGCTTACTCCAGGATTATTGGTTACTCAGTATCTCTCTTGTCACCAGGGTACATCTTCACACCAGCTTTCTCTCAGCTGACACCTGATGAGGTGGTTCAAATGCGTAATGTGCTCTTCACCAAAGAGAAAGAGAGGCAATTGTCTCTTCACCCACGGATTGAGAAAATTGAAGTGAAATACGCTGGCAGTGTGTTTGTCATGAACAAGGCTCTGTCTACGCCATACAACTGTGCCATGCGTAAGTGGATGGACTTCTGAGCTTAGCCCCTCATTGTGAATGTTGTGCTGCCACTTGAAATAGAAACAGTTAATTTTTGGAGGCTTTTTTCACAGTTCATCTTTCCAAGTCATTTGCAAATATGAAACTTGCCATTGTTAGAAATGCAGCAGTCTGAGCTGCTGATCCTGGGAAATATGGTTAATAACTAACTAATACTTTAGGGGTTTTTTTACTTTCTTTAGATTTAAGTGAATGGCATTGCAAGAACTCTGTTCTGGCTTTTGTGGATGGTGAAATCTGGGATATGTACAGACCCCTGACCAAATCATGTGAAATTCAGTTCCTTACCTTCAAAGATGAAGATCCAGGGGAAGTAAACAAGGTAAGTTATTATCTTGTTCCATTGTAGGTAACTGTGGTTCTCTGTATCTTGTCTCATTGCAGGTGGCCCTGATTATGACCACTTCATTCTGTGTGCACCTTTCAGTTCCATGCCTGTCTGCTTTCTTGAACTTTGTTGTCATTAAAGTTCAGACATTTTTAATGTCTTTTTAATGGTGAATCATGGCTATCATTAGCTGGACCAGTGTGTGGGCTAGGTGAATTGTTGGCTTTTCTTTCAACTGTTGTATTATTCTATGATTTCAGATTTAAATATCTCCAGGGTTACATCTGGCTTGCATTCTAAGTGCAGTTTTGATTTTTTTAAAATTTGGTTCTGTTTGGAGAATCATCTCTGAATAGAAGTTTAAATACTAAAGAAAGTAATCATAGCATCATGGAAAAGCTTGGGTTGGAAGGAACATTAGAAGCTTATCCAGTTCCACCCCCTGCCATGGGCAGGGATACCTTCTACTAGACCAGGTTGCTCATAGCCCTGTCCAACCTGGCCTTGAACACTTCCAGGGGTGGAATTCTTGGGTTGGCAGCCAGGTTTGCATCATCCAGTTAAGTTTTAGGGGTTTGTTTTGAATAATTAGCTTCTAGGCAATAAATACGTGTTCTGAAATTCTCTTTGCAGGCATATTGGCGTTCCTGTGCCATGATCATGGCATGTGTGCTAAAGCGAGCGTTCAAGAATGAATACTCAGTCAACCTAGTTAAAGCTCCAGAAGTCCCAGGTGATAAAAGTGTTTTATATTTATTGTCTTTTGCTGCTTCTCAAGTGAGTGTTTAATAACCAAACTTAGAAAAAAATCAGAGGCTCTTTTTCCAATGATTGATGGCACTTAGCATTGATATGTGTATTACATGCTGTTGTAGTTACCTTTAATTTATAATAGCCACACTAGAAACAATTTTGTTATCAATGTTCAGAAAATCAGTCTGTGTGGCCGCTGGGTTTCAGACCACTTAGGATTTCATAGCTGAAATTAGTAACTAAACCTCTGTATTGTGAAGTGACATGAGCAAGGTTTCTAGATGTGATGTGGCATGTTTCTGTGGAATTTGCTCTAATCACTGCATAACCTTGTCCAGCACTTGAGTTTCTAAAAATGACAATGTCTACACTAAATTGGAGGATTATTGAGGTACAAACAAGGTCAATAACAACTTCTGCTCATCTGTGATCTGATTTAAGATCTAGAAAAGTGAGAAAATGCACAAGTGAAGAGGTTGTTTCGATAACAAAACCCACATAATTATGCATTTAATATATGAGAAGGTTTGTTGCTGGTCATCTGGGGCGCTATAACTGCTTCTCTCTTAGCAATTTTAGCAGTTGTTGTGATTGATAAGTACAGTAAATATTTCAGTTCTACCAGAATTTGGAATAATCTTGGATATACTCAGCTATATCATTATACTGCTTGTATAGAAATAGTGTGAACCTGTCTTACCAGGTTCATAGATTTGATTTCTAAATAGCCATAACTTAATATACACAAAAGAGTCCTCTAACTGTCAGAGAAATTTGTGTTGCCTTTACCAGAAATTTGTGCCATGCTTGTGTCATGGAAAAACAGTTCTAATATTGTCTGGTTTCTCTAGGCAAGAAATTCCTGTTTATAATTTAATAGCTCACATTTATTGTATGAGGCATAGAGTGGAAAAATGGTGAAGTATTTTTAAAGTGAGTGGTTTTGGTTTTTTTCTGCAGTTCTAAATGCAGTTTTGTGAAGCAGTGTATTTTTCCCCCTCTTTATTGGGATCCTATAATATTGACATTGCATTAAAACTTTCAATTTTCCTTTCTCATTCAGTGACATGAAATTAAAAAACACAAGTTCAGTCTGCCTTTTTTTAGTATAATCAGAGCTGAAAACTTTTATGGTGAATTTCTAGAGAATTCTGTTATTCTTTTTCTCATTCATTTTGTTGTAAAGATATAGTATGATTGTGAAATACATACTTTGTTACAAACATGAATATTTTATCTTTGGATTGGAATTGCAGTGATCTCTGGAGCTTTCTGTTATGATGTAGTTTTGGACAATAAACTGAATGACTGGAAACCAACAAACGTAAGCACTTTTCTAACATAAACTCAAAAAGTTCTATAGCTTGTATCCTTGTCCAGTTGTTCTTTTTTAATAGNTCCTCAGTAGCTTGCTTATATTTCATGCTCTGCAGTACATCTAATAATCTGAATACTCTAAATCTTAGAACTGTTTGTGATCACACGTTTTACCCATCTGGTGCCCATTCTTGTTCTTGCCCAAAAACCAGCAGAGGTGTGTATGGCTGGCAAAGCAATATTGGCACAATGCAGAATTTTTCCTCAATATGATCTTGTAGCTGAAGTAATTTAGTTAGAAATATTTTCTACATGGTATTTTAAATGTA
>WAAG01076247.1:3704-17707 GCA_013390105.1 Tichodroma muraria | reverse complement strand
AAAATAAATATATACAACCAGTAATTTTTGTCTTGGCTAATTTTTTTTTTTTTCTTTCCTTGGGCTTGGCCTGGAATGGACCTGCCCTTAGGCAGGAGACAGGCTGAGCCTGTCAGACCAGTGTCTGAACAGTAAACAACATCTCTATTGCTAACCTCGGCCTGGCTGAGGTCCTCTGTAAATACAGCTCTGCTCACTAACTGTATTCTTTATATTATCACCTCTCCTTTGGTTCATTTATCTGTTACATGTATAGCATTTCAGTACAACACTGGCCTCTGTTTCTTAGCAGCATTCAGTGTGGAGAAACTTTTCTCTATACTTTTCTGTGTCTGGACTTGATGTTACCTTCCAAAGCATCATTCAGCCACTGCATGTGCCATTCTGTGGGTTCTCCCTCGTTTAATAACTGTGGCAGAAGACTTCAAGCCTACAGCACAGCTATTTTAACTCCTTGAGCAGACACAGTGAAATACATGCCATGCACCTCTCAGCTTTCTATCCATCCTGAGTTTCCTACTGTGTTCTCCACTCATACTGCCCTTCAGTTGCATCATTTGCATAAGGCTTGTAAAATTCTGCAGAGATTTGATGCCTCCTACCCTGTCTACTCAAAGTCACTGCAGCCATCACGTTCTTCTCTTGGCCATGCTCATGACATCATGTCCCTCCTGTAGCACTGAGATAACAAAACACTGCCAAAAGGACTCAACAAACTTTCAGCATCACTGCCCATCATCAAACAGTGTCAGTCTCCTCATTATTGCTTTGTGTGGAGCAGCAAGAAAGAAAAGACACAGGAAATCCCCCCAGGTAGTTTTACTGAAGGCTTCAAAGATGAATTACTGCTAGCTCATGAGAAAGTTCCAATACCTGTTTCAGAGAGCAGGCTCTCAGGCTCGAGCACACATTAGAACATTGAGAAGGTAAAAGTTAGGACAAATAATATACAGAGAAGACTATTTTCTCTCTTGTGTGGAACAAACCTTCTACCCTATTTTGGATGAGTACATACATGGTATTTCCTAATATTACTTTATTTCAGCTGCTAAGGCAGTATCTGTTTGATAGTATCAGTATTCATTACTAGCAATTTTTTCCACTACAGTGTTTATTCACTTCAGTAAGGGGGAACTGTAAGATTTTCTTCCCCACTGTAACATCTATCATATTTTTAAATGTCATGCCAGTACATGAAAAAATGCCGGAAAACTCTTTAGACAGTTGTCATTCCATGCCTATCTGATGCATATTTCTTAGCACATTCGCTATCATATTTATACACTTTCTGTTCATTTTACTCTGGCTCTGACTGAAAAAAGGCAAGGAAAATCTGGATTACTGCACTGATTCAGATGGCAGTATTACAGATCCAAAAACTGTGCAGTATGCAGATCGCCTTCTTGTCTTGTGATCCACATGTGCAACTGGTTTTTATGATCATATGTGAATCTCTAATTGAACCAATTATTCAATACTGTAATGGCTTACCTGGGCCTTCATGTATACACTGATACTTATTTTTTCTCTACCCTATCTCTTTCAGCAACTTGTTAATATAAAACATTCAGGGCAATGTGGTATCTATTATTAAAAAACCCAGATTGTTACTTTTCTTTGAAATAAGTTGATACATAAACCTCTTTCTTCTACTTCAGATACCTTAAAATGTTTTACAGACAAATGTAATGGAAATAAAATGCATGTCTAGAAGAAGTTTAATACTGGCCTAAATCTGTTTATGAATGTGGCTATAAAAACAAATATATATGCATGAACAGAATATATAAATGTATCATCAGAATATATCAATAAATTCTAGCAAGGCAGGGTGATAAAATAATCACCTGAATAAAGCATACCACATATTTTAGTCCTCCACAAGTAGTGCATTATGCAAGAAATTTCTTGCTCAGTTCTTTTCCCCTGACAGGACTAGGAAGAAAGAAAATTTAAATTGAGCCTTGATGGTCTAAACAAAACAAATTTGGTAATTTGCTGTGTATGAAGTTTGTTAAGTGTGATGCTGAAAATAGCAGTTTGATTTTAGTGCCCTTTGGCTACATGGGAAAGAAGAATTTCTTTTTCTTTGTAATTTCCTGTTACAAAGAACCAGGAAATGTAACAGCAACAGTATCTGCAGTTTTTTACCATCGTAAAAAAGTGGTCTTTACATATCTTGCACTAGCCTGCACTTCTTCCAGCCAAGGATCTGCAGCTGTTTTCAGCTACTCTAGGTTAGTGCTGTGGTTTAGACCCAGCTGGTAACCAAGCCCCATCAGCTGCTTGCTCACTCTCCTCCAGGGGGATGCAGGGGAGAACTGGAAGGGTAAAAGTGAGAAAATTTGCAGGCTGAGATAAAGACAATTTAATAGGGAAAGAATAAGCCACGCAACAAGCAAAGTGAACAAGACATTCATTCACTGCAGCCATAGGCAGGCAGGTGTTCAGCCATCCCCAGGAAAGCTGGGCTTCATCATATGCAACAGTGACTTGGGAAGACAAACACTGTCACCCCAAACATCCCTCCCTTCCTCCTTCTTCCCCCAGCTCTACATGTGAGCATGATGCTGTATGGTGCGGGATATCTCTGTGGTCAGTTGGGGTTGGCTGTCCTGGCTTTGTGTCCCCTCCCAATGCCTTGTGCACCCCCAGCCCTCTCGGTGATGGGGGTGAGAGGCAGAAAAGACCTTGATGCTGTGTAAGCCCTGCTCAGCAATAACCAAAACATCTCTATATTATCAGCACTAACCTTCTCAGCCACAGCACAAACCAGTGCAAACACCGAGTGTAGCATGTAAGGACTTTCCCAACAAGACAAAGATTTCACATGATGTCAAAGTGTTCAGACAAAGCTGATGTTCTTTTACGGTATCATTGAACAGTACCATCTAGATTAGGAAATGTCATTAATTATCTCCCTAACTGCATTGGGAAGCCTAAACCTAAGTCTGCAAAACAAGGTCATCAGGGACCGTTTTCTTCAACAGGAATTGTTATAAAGCAGGATAACTCATCACAACAAATCAGAAGGTAGCTCTTATCAAGAGCTTGCCTTTAAAAATGCTAAGGAGAGTAGATGTAGAACAGAAAGAAGCAGAAAGCATTAAAGAAAAGACTGAACAAGCAGCAAAAAGAATAAGGAGCATTCAGAAGTAATGGCAATGGGAGTAATATTAGGAAGACTGAAGTATAGTATAGCAAGCAAGAGAACAGGAAAGAGAAGGAAACTACCCAGTGAGTGGCACATCTGTGCTTTCTGAAAAACCGTGCAGCTCCATGGAAAAGCCTTATGAAGTTTCCATGAAGTATAAAAGTAATTACTTTAACACAATGTAGCTTACAGACAGATAGAAATAAACTATCCAGACCTCACTGGAGAGGGAATTTCCCTCAATCAAATGTAAAACCAGCTCTGGATGCTGAAATTTTTTTTTTCTTATTGTTACTGAAAAAAAATAGAGGTCAGATGTGAGTGTTAAAGGGAACTGAGACAGTAACAGTAAAAGTGAGCTGCCTCTCAGCCAGCCTGACCTGCACAGCTGATGGTGGCCACATGAAGCAAGACTGTGAGTCAGAAGAACAAGAAATAATGCGACATTTGACATCTGGCAAGATGAAAAGAGGGATCCTGGAGGACCTGTGTATCCATCACTTATCCACGACACTGTGCCTACTGAAAACCACCCATAACATGGAAATCACAGTGTGACTTTGAGGTGTAGTGCGATTTACTCCACATAAATAGCAGCCATCGTGCTGAACGTCTCCTGAGGGAAAGGAAAAGGTAAGATTAAGACAATTACATAATTTCAGAATATTTTAACACTCTGCCATGGTACATGGTTAGCTGAGATGCCAGTATGATTAAGCATGGGAGGTAAGTAAGTCATTATTTATAAAAGATACTCAGAATGGCATATTCCTATGGGCTATTTGCAAAACATAGTTTAGGATACAAAAAATGACTGACACATAGCTCCCGACAATTTCTATTGCATGCAGCTAGCTTTAAGCATGGCAGAAAATCCATGAATCTTGAGAACTGCTGCACCCACAAAATTATAAAGATTAAGGAAAATATGTAGTAAATGGAAATAGCCACATGATCAGAACTTGCAAACTTTTACTTCATTTTATTTTAAAGGTATTTGCACTTACATTGTATATTTCAGTATTTCTGCAGCACCCTTGCTGTGTTGAAACATTGGTTCATTGCTAGGTTGATGCTTATGTATTAGCACAGCAGATGAAAGGAGAATTTCTGGTTTGATCCTTTTCCTTTCTAACTGGGCTTTTTTCCCCATGTATTTCAATTTCTTTCCTTCTTGCTAGATAGCTGTTCACATACTTTTCTCTGTATGCAAAGAAACTGCTCTGAAGTCTTGTGCAAATACAGAGGCCTAAGCATTCATAGAGTGAATTCATTCACAAAGAGTGAAGAATGCCACTCTAAACTTCTTCATTCTTTTGTCAGTAAACAACTTTGAGCTAGCTCTCACCAGATAACTGAAATTAACTGTTTCTGCACTGCCAGGCCCTGACATTGCAATATTTATATGTATTCTTAATGTTACCAAGGTGAGCTGTCACAAGTTCTTCAGTGGAGTCACTCAGGTACTTAAATCTACACAAAGAAAATTTCAGGGATAAAGCCCTATTTGCAGAAACCTGGGTAGCTAGTAAGATCAGCAGCTAAAGAATGCCTCCTGCTCTGCTGTCTGCAGTAAATTACCTGGCTGATACATTTTTAATTCAAGTTGGTAAGCAGAGACAGGATTTCCACCAAGTCTTGTCTATTTGCACTGCTCTGTGTAAAGTGAGTGATGCCAGTCCTGCCAGCAGAGCAGCAAAGTTTAAGAAACATAACCACAGAAATAACAGACTTGGTACTCTTTTTGTCAACTGCTTTTGTCTTTTTGAGCCTTTGAGTTTGTGTCATCAAGCTTCTCTTTAAACTATACAGGCTGGAGTCTTAAAAGCAGACAACAGGACTCTTGGGTAAACAGATTTGTAACTTTCAGGAATCCACTGAAGGTTAAAACAAAAGACAAAGAATTGACAATAATCCATTATATTGTAGTAGAAAACAGCAGAGGACAATAGTATTTACTCAGTCCCTTTTATTAATTCTTTTTCTGAAGTTCCTCTCCCCCTTCCAGAGCTGGTATTTGTGCAGATATGCAGTGAGCCAAGTAACTCAGGTGACAGGTACAGCTTCAAACTTGCACAAAATAATCAGAGTAGTACGCCAGCTTTTAGCCAGAGCAGCATCTTTAGCCAGCTGACTGCCCTGCTGCAGAACTAATGCTACCATAAAGGTGGGTTGTATCTGAGAGAAAGAGAGGAAAAGGAGATCACGGCAGCCTGGAATCAGGCTGAACTGCCAGAGAGACAGATCTTCCGTGCTCTCATTCTCATGGATGTTAGGGAATGGGGCAAGAAAAGCTATTTCAGTTGCAGGCCTTTTGCAGGTTTTTTCTGCAAACAGCTTTCAAAAAGCATTCATAATTAGAGAACACGATTTCTTCACACAAGACAGGTGTCACTTTAATGAGTGTAATTTTTAGTTTTCTTTCTCCCACACTTATGCCTCTTACTACTCTCAAAGGAGCTTTTCTTGTTAACTACACTTTCATAAAAATTTACTGCTAATTAATTACCTCTTTTGAATCCTTATGTTGCAGTTAAAAATTTGCTAAATCCTGGAAATAATTATGCAAGCTCCAGGCTGGATTGCTTTCTCTGTAAGCCAGGAGGCAGTGGAGGTAAGACAGTGTGTGTCCCACTTCCTGCTGACAAGACTGCTGCCTTGTGCAAGCCTCCCCTCCTGCCCTCTGTTTGAAATGGGGGTAATTTCTACAACATACCAGCTTCCCTGCTGGAGTAATAATTCTTGCAGCCAGACAACCAACCGCATCACTGTCACTGCCTCCTCAGTCTCCTGATCTCTTACAAGATTTCACTGTGCATTTCGAATAACTTATTTAAAACCCTACTTAACGTTTTCCAAACAGCATTTCTTTGACTCAATCACCAAGCCACAGAATCACAGAATGGTTCAGGTCAGAAGGGACCACAGCGGATCATTTCATGCTCCAACCCCTCTGCTCAAGCAGGGTCATCCCACAGCACATGCCACAGGATTGTTTCCAGACATTGAGTATCCAGGTTCTTGAGTATCTCCAGCGACAGAGACTCCACAACCTCTCTGGACAATCTGTTCCAGTGCATGGCTACGTGGACAGTAAAGAAGTTCTTCTGCATGTTCAGGTGGAAGTTCCTGTGCATCAGTTTCTGCCTGTTGCCTGTTGTCCTATTGCTATGCTCCTTCAAGGAGAGCCTAGAAACATCATTTTGGCACTCTCCTTTAAGAAACTCATATAGACATTGACGAGGTCTCTTCTCCAGGCCCAGATCCCTCAGCCTGTCCTTGTTAAGAGTTGCTCCGGTCCCTTAATCTTTGTTGCCCTCCGCAGGACACGCTCCGGGACACTCCAACCCACTGGCAGTGCGCCACACGGGCCGAGCTCCCGCGCACCTCAGCCGGCCGAACAGCAGGCACAGGCGCAGCCGGGGGACAGAGGGGTGGCGCGGGTGGCCCGTGCACGGGTGCCGGTGTCGGGCTGTGGCAGTGTGCCGGTGTGCCGGTGTCACCGCAGGGGCCGCGGGGAGGACGCGGGCCGGCAGCGCCCGAGGGCGGCGAGGGGGGTGTGGGGGTGTGTGTGTGTGTGTGTGTGTGTGGGTGTGGGTGTGGGTGTGTGGGTGTGTGGGTGTGTGGGTGTGTGTGGGGGCGTCACGTGAGCGCCGTGCCCGCACATGGCGGCGGTCACATGACCGGGGCGGGGCGCGCGGCGGTCACATGACGCACGGCCGGCGCCGCCTGACGTCCCGGGGCAGCCCGGCCCATGGCGCTCATGGCCTCGCTGCTCCTCGGCGCCCTCCTGGCGCTGCTCTCGCCCTCCGGGGCGGCCGCCGCCGCCCTCCCCGACTCCTACCAGGACCTGTGCAGGTGGGCGGCCGCTGGGACGCGATGGGGCGGCTGGAGAAGGGCTGTACCCGGGGGGTACGGGGAGGTGGGATGTCTCTTGGTGCCCGTGCCGCTCCTGCCCTCCGTGGGAGCGCGGCACCGGGACTCGGCAGCGCGGGCCCGGTTGCCCGGGCTCTTGGCCGCCCGTTCCGGGGAGGGTCAGGCCGGGATCTCCGAGGGAAGCGGCGGCCGTCTCCCCGGGGCGTGAGGCCGAGGTTGGTCCATGGCGAGCGCGCAGCAGGGCTGGGAAGCCTGTAGGGGCGGCTGAGGGGCCGGTGCCCTCCGGGACCTCTCTGCGTGGATCTCTGCAGATACAGGAAATCTGCGGGTGAGAGGATGAGTAGACTTGCTCTGTGCAAGTCGCCTGTGGTCGGTCTAGTCTGAAAAACACAGAATATTGTTGGTTTGGAAGGGATGTCGTTTGAGAGCTGGCTTCTTGCTAAGGATATCAGCATGTGCCGTTCGATTACTTACAGGTGAGTTAAGAAAGCTTTGGGAAACTTAGCACGTGGAGATGTCACCATTATTCACGGCTTGATATTTTTCTACTCCAATTTCAGTCGTGAATTTAATTTAGCACCAATATCTTGCCAGTCTTAATTTCTTAATTATTTAGCCGGAATATGCGGGGTATATTTAAGAACACATTATTCCAGTCAGTGTCACTGCGAAGGCACCAATGTAGCAGAGTGAATGCAGCACTAAAACAGAGGTTGGATCGCTGAAAGGAATGGCTATCCACCTGGCAGAATCTGGGATATGATATTGTTAAGTGATGAAAAAGGGGAAAAAAAGTGGGCTTGCAAGAATAACCCATGAGGGTGGCAAAAATTGGTTTTGTGATTTTGTCAGATGACCACCCGAATTGCATAATTTAGACAGAAATGAGAAACTATCGTGTAGCTTCTGGAGGGAATTTAGCTACTCTGGTGAGTGATTTTTGGTGGTAGTGGTGTTTTTATATTTTTTTTTTTCTTGGCTTTGTTGTGTGTCTGTGACTAGAGGAATATTTGAGAGTGCTATGGAGAGACATGCAGTCTCATTTTGGATGCAAATTACTTAAACTGGTTTCATTTTGTTACTGGCAAGTGAAAATAACTTGCATGTAGATAGCACAATCAGCAGGTTTCCTTTAAAGATGAACTGCTTCAAAAACATGTATTTGCTGTTGTGCCATCATGGGAAAAAAACTGCTTTGAAGGACCTATGTCCAGTAATCCATAATGGGTAAAAGAAGAAATAAGAACTTGTGGTCTGATAGGTGGGAAGTCCCCATGGAGCTCAGTGGTGAGGTTTCTTCTTGGGTACAGTTGCCAAAAAACTATACCAAGTGAGGAATGATGCAGGCAATGCAAACACACTACTGGTGTAGTTCTCAGCCAAAAGTTACAATGTCAGTGTGCAGGACAAGTCCCTGACCAACCTATTTTTGTACTGGCTTGAAACAAGGTTTTTAGTTGTTTTACAGCTGTTAAGAAAACAGTGTTCTGGGTTTTGTGTGCTGTAATAGGGCTGGTGAAACTGAAGCAGCTGTTGTGTCTGGTGTGTGATTGTCAAAAGGTGGGCAAGAAGGAAATTGCTGGGAATTAGAAGAGGCACTGGCTCTCCTCTAAGTAAGAGTAGGAAAGCTGTTTTGCAGGGAGGAGGAAAGATGTCAAAACTATTTTGCGCAAGAACTGTGGTGTGAGGCTACTTAAACTTGAGTTGGAGGTTTTCACTGTTTGTTTTGTGTGGCCTTACTGCTGGTATGCTTGGATGGTCTCAGGAAAGAGGAAAAGCTTTCATTCTCTGAAACTTTGTCTAATGGCATGGCTTCAGTCACTGATTTTGTTATGCTTTCTCCTTTGTTCTTGTGTGCTCCGACAGCTGACTGTGGCTGTCATGTGACTTGCAGTTGGAATTCTTTTTTTATCTTCTGTGTAGATGTTTCTCCAGGATTGCTGCAGTATGAGTACCTGGGAAAGAATACAGGGAACTGTTTGGATATAGGAAGTTCCTGGCTAGTTTGGTCTCCAAGTTTTTCCTCTTCCCCTTATATATCTTTCGTGTTACAATGCAGGAAAAATTCTGGGATTAATTTTCTGACATGTTATTTAAGTCCATCTACTTCAAAAGAAATCTTGACAGTTTGGGTTTGCCTTCCACATAACACTGCAAAAGCTGCTGTGTAGCTTTCTTTCTAAAAAAAATGCAGAATATGTTTTGAGTGTGGTGGTGGACCAGCGAATACAAACTACCTCCTCTGTGGGCTGTTTTGCCTGAAAGTCTACACTGGATGAGAGGTGATTTAATGACCCATGATGTTTTTGCCCCCATGCAAGAATAGGAGCTGGTGCGTAACTTCAATGATTTTTAGACTTGTGGATGTAAGGGAATCTCAAACAGCTGTGCAACATAGAGTTGCTATTACATAGACTTCAAATTTTGGGGTTGTAAGTCAATTCTGTTTTATGTTAAATGTGTAGTTTTTAATAACACAACTCCTACAGCTGACTGTACTTCTGTTCATTCAAAACACTGTCTTTTCAGCCTTTGTGAAACCACAGCTGTGCTCATCTGTGCTGCTTGAAACCCTTGAAACCCCAAGCATTCTGCTTGGCCTTGGTGAAGAAGCACATGCTGAGTACAAAGAGGTGACCTTTGGGTGCACGCATTCAGCTCTTTTAACTGCTTTGACATATTTAAGTGGGAGATGTCATAAATAAGATATTACTGGACTTATATACCGATGTGAAAGGTTGTGTCACGTGCCTGGGAAGCTGCCATTGTCATGTCTGAATGTGATTTCTCAGCATACGAGCCGTCTCCTATAGCTCTTGCATACTTAAACTTCAGATTGCTACCCCTTTTCTTAAGCATTCTGTAAAATGGTGTAGTAGCTGTGGTTTAGAGTGCAGCATGGAAAGCAGAAGAGCTTGTGGTGTAGCTGTAAGGCTGTCATGCATGATGCACAGGCAAAAAAAACTTGCCTGAAGATACACAGTGTGCATGGAAAAAGGGACGGGTGAGCTAGAATTAAGCATGGGTAGGGATGCATTAAAAAGCTCTTGAGGCGTAGTGATGGCTGTACTTTGTGCCATTCAAACTCTCATTTTCTGTAAGGAGAGCTTGCTTTGACATAGATATTTCTTTACCATACACATTCGTGTGAAAATGGTAGACACGTCTAATAGTGATTTCTGTGCCAAGTGAGCTGCAAGCTTCAAATTTACAGTGGCCATCCTGGAAATTGTTCCTGATCTTGTCTGCCCAAGATTGCGCTGGTTGAAACTGCTGGTAAAGTGCTTTGGATGCTCGTTTAATCTCTGCAGTGTTCTGATAGCTGAGAAGCATCTGGGCACAAAACTGTGCGGATGCATAATCACATGTGGATCTGCTTTCCAGCTCTGTGGTTGTAGGTTGCCTTGTCTCTCTGCCAGGTTGTCTGTATAAAACCCCCTCAGCAAAACGAGCTATTTCAGTGGATTCCCCAGAGAGGAAACGCATGATTCTTTGCAACTGTGCTTTACAGCTGTTTGGAGCAGGGTGCACCGTTCTTCCCAGCAGTCGTCCTTCGGGTTACAGTTTGAGAACCAAAAAGCTTGAACTATTGTTGGAGATTGGTGGCAGTAGTCTCTCTGGTGCTCTGCTGATTTGAAGTGATTCCCTCGTGCTCAGACCTCAAAGTGGCTCTGGCATTGGGATGCACTTGCTGTGACAAGAGATAGCCTTTTGCACCTTGCTTGACTTCAGTGCCTCAGCTTCTCATCACAAAGTAAACTAGGCTTGCTTTTCCCTTTCTCTTTTCGTTATTTTTTTCATATTGCTTCTTTGATTTGTTAAAAAAAGCAGAGCTCTCATTTGATGTTGCAGCTTGCTGAAAAGTAGATCAATTTTCTTTTTCATGTGATTGCTTTAGTGTCTCAAAAACAATGCTAGGTAGCTGCAAAGGCTGACCTGCAGGCAAGGTCACTCCTAATAACTCGTTTGGACCTTGCTTGCACAACTGCTTTTGACAGTGGTCTGAGCCGGCCCTGCCTCCTCCTGTGCCTCCCACTGCTGGTGCATGGCCAGAAACCACTGTGAGCCAGACAGGGAACTGGCCAGGCTCGGTCCCCCCTCCACACGCATGCACACGCACCTGTTGTTTTTGCTGAGTTAATTTTGAGAGAGTCTCTGGGCCCAGCTTGTCAGGTGCTTGGGCCAGCAACACTGGCAGGAGACAGGAGAGCCTGCCCTGGGGGGATTGCCCTGCCTTGGGTGTGTGTTTCATCCCTCTAATTGTGGGATAGTTCACAGTAGGGTTTATCAGACAACAAGTGTCATGTTGTGGTTTCAGCAAAAATAACTGACAGTTTTATTCAGGGCAGACAGCATGTTTGAGTCCTGACCTTGAACTGCTCCAGAAAGGGCTGTTTGAATGGTTTAATCTGTGAGGTGGCATCTGTACTGAGCCCCCTCGATGAGAGGATTCATCACACTCTACCCCATGATCGTGGCTGTTGCTTTTTAAAGATGCTGATGTAACAGCTCCCTAAACTAGCTCAACTGCATTGAAGCAGGATAGCTTAAGCTCTTCAAACAAGATAACTTCTGGCCCTGGCAGAGAGGTGATTACATCAGGCATCACCACTGGTGGAGGTGAGTGCTGAGCAAGCTGGAGGAAGCCAGTTTGTGTGACTCACATGGTCAGGATGGGCAATGTGATTGCCAACAGATTGTTTCTATTATGGATTGCAGTTGAGAGGTCAGTTTGTGAAAGCAGAGCATGTGCAACTTCAAACTATTCCCAGGTACTGATTTAATGCCAGCAGTCTTACTTGTGTGAGAAATAATTATTGATTTTACCATGAAGATACTTTGGATCTCTCTGAGAACAGCTACTTAGGCTACATCCAGGCTGCTGTTATTATGAATAAATCCCACCTTGCTCCTCCCACACATTAAAAAAAATAGAAGTCTCTAACATCCATGAAAATAGTACTACTCTGAAACTGCATTAGATTTCACTTCTATGTGCCCCTGAAGTTGTGGTTTGGAACATGATTGAGCATTGGATTTTATATTTCTTTTGTGCAGACTGTTTTGAAGGATTCCTCAACTTTCCCTGTCCAGTTGCCTGTGACAGGGCAGAGGGAAGGTCTGGCTTCAATGGCTGCTTTGCTTCTGTTCTGTAATCTGCTCATCTTGTTTCTCTTTTGCTTCTGGCCTGACTGAACAGTTCTGTCAGTTCTGGGTGAACTGACTTGAAGATGCCGATTTCCTCTATTTCATAACACAGAACTGGGAAAGCAAAACCTTGATCTCTGAGTGATAATTCTGTTGTGTAAATTCTTATTCCATTCACAAACAAATTTTGACTTGCAAGGTCTTTATAGAAACAAACAACATACTGAAGAACACCCCAGCTTGATCAAAAACTTTGTGCCTTAGTATTATATGTTACCTTTTTGTCATCTTCCAAAACCAGTCAAAAAAAAGAGTACTGGAACCCTTGAGAAATTTTCAGTTCTCAATTTGAGAAATGCTAACTTTCTGGGGCTTCATTGTGAAGAAATTTGGTTTGGATTGTAATACATTTTCTCCTGGATGTAAAACCAGCTTTGGTTTTAATCTCTTGCTGTTTTCAGAGCTGTTGAAGACAGTCAGGTTCTTCTAATTTCTTTTTTTGTGTGTTGAGAAGCTTTATTCCATTGCTGAACTTTAGTTATTCTGTACAGTAGCTAAATTCTCATCATCCTCCTGCACTGATATTGCTTTTATCCACTTCAGAAATGCAACAGACTAGCTGAGAGAACTAATCAGTATGATTGTAAAAGGTCAGGTCTGCCTGCTTATGAGGAAAGAATAATGGCAAGTATTTGTCTAGGATTGAGACACAGTCCTTGAATACATACTTTTATTGGTGTTTTGGGTATGACTCAATACCTGGCAAGTTATTTTTGACCCTTGTATTAGGATATAAAGCCTCAAATATTAATATACTGCTAATAAAGATTTTCTTTGTTTTTTCAGTTCACAGAGAACATTCTTGTATTTGTCCCTAACTTGTTCCAGCCATTAGTAGTCTGCAATGAACACGGCTGCTGTAGCACAGGGAATCCAAGAGCCCCATAATCACTAATTAAACTGGAAAAGTATGTGATATATTACTGCTGGCTCGTTGATTAGGTATGGGATGCACTGGGTTTGAGAGGAATTCTCAGAGGATTTAAAATAAGGTAGCTGAACTGTTGTTGCCCCTTTCTCATCCTAGGACTGGAGTTCAGAGCTGAACGGGAATGGTTTCTCTTCCTGGGGGGATTTGGAGCATGATAATGCTGAGTGGTGCAGCACATATGACCTAGGGATTGCGGCAAACAAACCCGATGGGTGAAGCTTCTTATCAACTGAGATTTCTACATTAAGACAAATGCTTCTGTGGGTCAGATAGGTGCACTAAATTTTGTGTGAGTTCTGAATATCAGGAATGCCTAATAAGTCACTGTGGTGTCCTCAGTCTTCTGATGTGTTGATGAGTCTCTATTAATCCTACTGAAGTTTCCACTTGGAATAGAAAAGAAGCTGGGGAATCTGTTATGTTGCAAAAATCAAGTGTCCAGAGGATGTTGCCAGTGCCAGAAGAGGGGTAGCTCAGCCAAGGTGACAGCTAACATTTATTGAGTCCTGCTTTTTTAACAGAGCTTGGCCAGAGCACCCTGATAGTAAGCCAGGCTGTCTAAAGAGCTCCTGGCTCTAAACTAGATGACCTGGGCCTGCCTCAAAACTGAGCAGTGCTGTGTCATGCGACTGACCACATTTCACTGCAGTCATACTGCCTGCTGTGAGGGGAAGGAATCCTTGCTCGGCCTCTGAACTGAGCTGCGTTTGATTTTTTTCCTGCTGTTACTCAGATTTATTCCTGGTCATATTTAACCTGAGCTTCATGTTCCTTTTCTAATTTTGAGGCAGCTGGCCTTCTGATACACCTGTAGCTAGGTAGTGTGATCTTTCA